>SNQJ01S0038977.1:94774-123193 GCA_010110895.2 Picea sitchensis | reverse complement strand
GCTACTTGCTGAGAGCACCAACTCTCTGTTTTCTCTAGCACCCACTAGAAGGAAGCACCAACTCCCTGGTTTCTCTAGCACCAACTAGAAGGAAGCACCAACTCCCTGAGTGTTTCCAGCACCAACTGGATGGAAGCACCAACCTCCAATCATACAAGCACCAACCTGTACAACAGAGAACAAGAGTTCTCCCTTGCACCACCTTGCCACCCTGGTTTCTCTGGCTGCAACCAGATGGAAGCTACAACTCCCTGTGTTCAAGCACCCACTTGAACTTCTGAGGACTACAGTCCTCCCGAGCACCTCCCAACCACCCTGAAATATTAATTCTTTGTTACTCAAACTTATTACAGTGATATAATGTTCAACAATGGCTTACCAGACTCATCACTATTTTGCTGCATTTCGTTACTCTGTCTGTCTCATTGCCTTCCTGCACACATCACTTGCGCTGTCTGTTCTTCTGCCTTTTATGCTCTGTGCATCATACCCATTCATTGCACAGATCCTCTTCTATTCAATTCAGCTGCTGCACTCTCCTTCTTCTTCACACATGAATCACCTTCACCAGCTACAACCACAACAAACTCCAATCGCAACAACAAAAACTTCTCTTCTCTGTGTCATGTATTTATAGATTCTGTGCATCTTGTGCATGCAATATTCGTCATTCCTCTGCATGCTCATACCACGCGAATCTCCTCCACATATCAAGTGCTCTGCGTGATCATCATTGCGACTCTTCGACTTCTCTGGCAGTTCAACCGCGCGTTCGACATCACTGGGTGTTATGCTAAGATTCCTCAGCCTCTCTGGCAGTTGAGACTCTTCATCTTCTCTGGCATAGTCGAGCTTATCCTTTATGTTTCAGTTACAGGCTCCAACCCTTTTCCAACTGTCAATTTCCTCCACGAATCGTCTTCATTCCACTGTCAGATTCCTTGTAACTCTTCAGCTCCTCTGGACATCACGCAGAAGTCTCTTCGCATCCTCTGGTAGAAACCATCAATGGTTTCTAACAGTTACACTGTGAGGATCAACATTAGCCCTCCGATCGTGCTCATTTTCACCTCCATCGTTGGATTAACTCTGATGGGTTCTTGCGTTATTTACCCGTTTCGTACTTTCACAATTCATAGATTCTGTGATGAGACATCTTGAGTCTCCATGTCACGAGCTCCGAAAAGGAGCTTGGCTGCTCTGGCTCCCTCCTCTACATGACCACAGGCGGTGACCTCCGGTTACACCGACAATTCACCTTTTCGGTATTTCGGCATTCGTATGATCCAGTGTCTCGACACTCCCATATGCGATCCCCAAAATCCGAGGCGGAGCTTATCTACACTAGGTCCTTCCTCCATGTGACCACACACGGTGACCATAGGTTGCGCTAAAACGCGCTGCGAACTCATGATCTTCATCGACCCTGATCGACGGTCCATGATCTCGATGAATCAACGGTCCAGATCTTTTCGCGATCTCGCATCTCGCTATTCCTTAGATGGAGGTTCTCGTCACTCCAATTCGCGATAGGCGAAGCTCTGAGATGGAGTATGATCAACGATCCAGATCTGATCTCTATTCAACGGCTGCGATTGAATCGTGATTTTGCATATCGCGAAATCGACATTCTTGATGCATTGGGTTCTTTGCCTCCCCAAGTCGCGATCCCCGAAACTCCGATATGGAGTTACATCAATGGTCCACATAACCCCTTGAGATGGACGGTCCTCCTGCTTTCGGGATTTTGTGAGCCCATTTTCTCCTTGCACTTTAAACACCGTGCAGGTTTTCCCCGATCCAACAGTGGTCGGATCCTGCGCTCAGATCTAACGCCTGAGATCTATCCTCCTCTTCCGCGCGCGCTCTTCTTGATTTTATTCAGATCTGACGTCCCTCACGCTGTTGGGAATTTAGGATGGGATCCAACGATCAGCGACGCTTCTCCTCCAAGCTTACACATCCCTTTTACTTGGAAGAATTTCGACTCTGCGCTAATTCCTCCTGAGCCTACGTTGTTCCTGTTTGTCCATCGATGCACACTTTGATCCTGCCATCTTCACTGTTGTACTTGCCGGCGTTTCCTTCGATCATTTGATCTTCCTGGACTTATCTTCTATTTTCCCGTTGATCATCGGTGTTGTACTCAAGCCATCATTACTGCTGTACTTTCCATCAATGACAAGCTTACACTTCTTGTAAAACATTTTCCAACAGTCACCCCTCAGCTCCTTGAAACTTTGGACCAAGAGGATCTTGGCTTTTGAGATTTTCTTCCTCAAGCTTCCGAAGGCCTGTTGCCCGAGGTAGTCTTGCTCACCCTTCTCACAAGTCTTCCATCTACCACCCCTTAATCAGTTTACTGACAGAAGTTGGATCAAGACCTCCCTTGCTTTCTACATACCAAACCCTGGTTCCTATGTCAATGCTTCTTTCCTGGGCCTCTTTCCATTCGACCACCCCCATTTAGTAAATCGTGACATAAAAACTGATGGGCGTCGGGCTCTGCTCCTGCAAGCAATCCAGGAGTGACTTCTGACGCTAACACTTGGGAAACACAATTTTTGATCTTTTGAAAAGTTTCTTGCTTGAAGTTGGTTTGTCTCATTGAGAGGAGTTTTCCCCAACTAGGGCGTCTCCTCTCCCATTACTTTGCTTGCTGTTACAAACCCTAACCTACAATCATTAGGGCTGATCTAACCTAGATAAACTACTAGCTATAACTCCTAAACTAACCCTAGACTAGCTCCTAAATTTTTCTCACTTACTCCAGTAACTAGGGCGCACCTTTTGAGCTAGTTCTTGACACTTTTTCATGGTTGATTTTGTTGTTGCATGCTATTGAATGCTACAACAATAAGGCTGCAATTTTTTGCAAAAATACATGTTTACAACAATCATCTTCTCTTGCTTCTAAAGTGCCTTTTTTCAACCTATATTCATTGCTAAGCTTGACGCTGATTTACTTAACTAGTTTAGATCTTTGTATGATGATTTAGATGTTTTATTTGCTGATATAAAATGTCATCTACTGCTGCGAATTAGGGACAACAAGCTTAACTTGTTGATCCATACTAACATACATCATTGCAAGTTGGATTTCCTTGTGTCTCGGGCAGGTACAATCATTCAGAGAAGTACTATACCTATGGAGAAACAATCAATTGACTTACTAGGCATCTATTCTCTCCGTCTCCATTTCAATCCCCCTAGGGTCATCGAGATCGCCTCCCTAGAGTGACCTAGTCACCCTCGAAGTGCAAGACCTACATCGAGGTGACATTGGGTGTAGGATTCCCAAATTGTTGCACTTGCTTTGTGGTTGCGTTGGGCTTTGCCCAACCTACAACTTGTGCTATAACAGAACTCTGAGCCAAGCCACACTCCAAACTCTTCAAAAAGTTACTTCTTGAACCATTCACGAATGGAAGTAACAAAGAATCCTACTCAAAATCTTCAGACAAAGAACCACCACTAGACATTGAGGAAGACTTATGTACCTTTTAACACAGAGACATTTAAGTGTTCATGCAGGGAATGACCTTTACCTAGATCATCTATACCAAAGACGTTGCTCCCACATGCCTAAATTGTCAGTACTTTGGCCACCTTAGCCTCATACCCAAACCTTTCAATAAATGTACTGACCATATTTGACACAATGACCTTTGCTTTTGAGCTACCTACTTTGGCTTGGGAAACAATTTCAGTGTTTTGAAAGGAGTACACCAAACACTTGTTAGAATATAGAAGATGGTGTGCTTGTTTTACCATTGACGATACCCTCGTCACCCAACAATAGGCCGAAGCCACCCTCCGAGCACCTTAACCTTGACTGAGAATTTCTCCGGAAGCAAACTCTAGGTTAGATAGCCAAACAAAGGGTAGCGCACCTTTCCCCAAGGATAACGCATAAAAAAAAAACTGATCAGATAGTCCAAACCCTAGCCAAGAGATACTCCAAGATCATACTGAAAACTAGCTGCTGCTGCAGCTGCAACTGCAACTCTCTTCCACATGTGTGCACCAAACTGGGAACTGCAATTCTGAGATGTTGTCAAATGAGAATTGGTGTCCTGTATTTATAGTGGTTGTGCCAGATTTGCTGGGGCTGACTTCTCCTTCTGGATATGTGTCTGTTCAGTATATTATTATTATTTTTGGCCAACTTCTTCTCTTGGAGGCTAATAACCTAATATTAATTATCTTCTTGAGCCGACACGACTTCTAGGGTTATTAGCCAACTCATTAGGGTTTTCTCTTGCTTTCCGGAGTCTTCTATTCTCGTCAGGTTCACACGTGGAGGTAAATACCTCCCGCAGCTACCATAATATTAACAACACTATATAAAACCTTTTCTTGGGGATTTAGTGAGGATTTGGACCCCTTCCACATCCATGTCATAGCCCCCCTCGCCAACAAGGAGATGAAAATATAATCTTCCTCTAAAATATCTTCAGTGTAATCTATGATCTCCTTATACCTATCCATCGTATTCAATCCTTTCCCTTAAAACAAAACCTTAAACCATACCACATACCTCTAGTCTCTCAGATGAGCTCCCTCATTAACAATTATAATACTAAACTAAGTAACACAAAGTTTTTGTGAGAGAACTTGGATTGCAATTTTTTGTTTAAGAAAGTTCTCCTCCTATTGAACCTTATCATCCTTTTGATTTGACATTTCAATTGATTTGTCAAATGAAAAGTTTGTGTTAGTAGTGGCAAATTGATTTTCATATTGAATAAAATCTATAGAAGATCATTATACATATTGCATTTTAATTTTCAAAAACAAATATTTCCTATGTTATTAATTTTTATAAGGCATATTTTTGGCTACGCACGTCTCCTTTTCTGATAAAATTGTCAGATTTTGCAATTTACCCTTGTGATTTAGTTTTTGGTCATTCTTGATGCCTTTGGATATTGACATTTTATTGAATTGTGGCCTGATTTTTAACTCATAATTTAGATTTTATTTTTCATTTTTTAAATCATGTGTACCTTGTTAAACATAAGGGTTTAATATTCACTAGATGCTATGAGTTGACCTTATTGTATGGACACATCCCTGCCTTTGTGTAATACAATAGCATGCTTTATTTTTTTAATTTATTTTAGGTTAAGGTTTGCCCGGTCAAACCTCCTTGAGGCTTGTGGCCTACCTCTTGGATGGTGTATAAATACACCAGTCAATCATATTTTTCACTCAAGTGATTCATTCATTATCATAAGATGAAGGGAACCTTCTCTATATTGCTCTCTCTTGTTGTTACACCACTTTGCTTGTGGCATCGATCTCTCTCTTTGGCACACTTATGGCTATGGCTATGGATTTTTTTCTCTAAGTTCTCTTATGCTTTCTCTTTCTAGATAGTGATATTATATTGCAACAATTACACTTCTCATTGGATTAGGATTTTGATGTCTGGTTCACTTGATCTATCATATTTTGTATCTCAACATCATGTAAAAGATAGTGTAAACCCATTTCACACTATTCAACGTCGTCCTTCTAGGGTTTAACCCTCTTTTTTAAGGACATCATTTTCTTAGGTTTTTCATAGGGTTTACACCCTCTTCTAAAACCAACACACTCCTTTACTTTTTCAAATGAATTATATTATAGATTTGCTGAAGTGTATTCCATATTTTGAAAATAGGTCGTATTCCAACCCTTTTGTTTTATAAAGACAATTTAACACCTTTGGAGACTAATATTGTTTTTCCATTTGAACGAGGCAAATTATCATGTTTGTGCAAATTAAATCATTACCCTTATTCAAAGTGAAGGCTTATGGTTGTACTTGGAAAAATCTCTACCAGTCTAGACTAATGAGAACTATGATCTCATAGTGCGAAGAAGGATGAATCCTTGATGGTAATCGATCTATATGTTGAATTGGATTTGATTCATCACATCAATGGTGATAAAAGTGAAAGAAATTTGGGGTACTCCCATAAACTCTTTCGAATAATGAATATTACTCAAGTTGATTAAGTTGAAACTAAAAATGGGTGACTTCGATAGAATTCAAGAGTATTTTGTACGGTTTAAGAACCTAAAGGTTGATATCATAACTTCCATTCAAAATATGTTGAGTGTTATTTTGAATAATCTTTCTCTAGAATTCAAATACTTTGCCATTATTTTTTATAACATTTCTCTATTTGTAAGGAGAAATGCCATTCCCTCCCTAGAGGGTGTATTTGCTAATCTAATCCACCATCAAGTAACTTTGAGGAATATTAGATAATTACCCGTATATATTAGACCGATTCCAAGGCTGCCTCAAACCCTTGTAAGCATGAGGTTAAGTGGGAGAAGTCAAGATCCTTTAAGAAGAAGAAACTCATGCACTTACTATTATAAGGAGGGTCATGCCTTCAAAAATTGCACCCTCCATCTTCAAACAATTAAATATGTTGCAAGGAAAACAATGGACAATGAGGATATTTTGAAGAAAACATTGGATCTCTTCATAATGCACATGTAGTAATGTGGTATTCATATTGGTCTTTCTCCTCTCAGTAGGAATGGAACATCGAATTTATAGCGGATGTTATATATATGATTTAATTATAGAAATAATAAAATATAATAATAAACACTAACAAATACTAATATAACTTAACAAAGATGTAAAAGACATACATTTTCATAAAGGCGCCAAAAGGCACCTGTTGGGTTATATTTATAACTGGGGTCTCACTCAACATATCAACATTGTTCATTTCTTTTATATGTTTATTTTATTCCAAACTAGAACATTCAATGATAAACTTGAGTTTATATGCGTCATTTGTATTAGATCCTTCGATCTTTCCATTTGGAAAATTCATATACATTCATCCACATTCATCAGTACAATGTACAATCATCATATTTAAAAAGAAATCCAGTTGACATTTTTTCATTCATTATGTCACCATTGTTGCCAACCAATCCATTCCACTATACGTAGTTGTTGCCACCTTTTGCAAAATCCATACCCACTGAATGAACAATAGTTGAATATGTACATCAATCGCTAGGTCAAAGTCTTACATTCACAATGAATTAAAACTATGGAGGCCTCAAATATTGTCAAGGATAGACAAGCGACAAAAATAATTGAACAAAAAAATAAGATCTACAATACACCATTTAGGTTTCCAGAGTCTAGTAAGTATTTTGTTGAAAAAGTGAGTAAATATTCTATAGAAAAGTCAAACAAGTTTATACCACCCCACTGTAGTGATGATGATAAACAACGACATCAAGATACAAATCGAAAATGGGTAAATAAATGTAGATACTATGCATATAAGTGGTCATCGAGGCATACTTGTAGCAATACAAAATTGTATAATTGTGATGTTGGGAGAGAAGTAGAATCAATTAGCTCCATCAATGATTTTGATGACTAAGAAGTGATGAAAATGGTGACAAAAGTGCATAATATAAAGAATCAATTCCCAATATATCCATAGCTCTCATAACATGCATCACACACCTATTAACATTGAAATTGATGGGGCACATGCAAAAGAATAATGCCACCATATTTATAGACTCTGGCATTACCCATAACTTTATAGATGTAAATGTTGCAAAAATGTTACTTTTGTTTCTATACCCAATTGCAGATACAAGGGTTATGGTTGCAAATGGAAAAAAATACTAATGGAATAGGGAAACATCACAAGGTAAAGTTACACATACAAGATTATAAATTAGAAACTAGGCTCTACACAATCCATTTAGGAGTAGATGTTGTCTTGTGAATTCAATAGCTACAAACATTTAGTACCTACGCTGCAAACCATCAAAAGTAATTTATTAAGTTCAAGCGACAAGGAAAAAAATATAAGTTGCATGAGTTTTAGTCACCTCCTACCCAAATTATATCCTCACAACAAATGGAGAAACTACTTTGTAAAGGATCACCTACCCACATATGTGGCACAATGTCATAAAATGGAGATACTAGCTTTAGAGCTAATTTTATCTTAAGCACATGGAGATACAAGAACTAATCCAAAAACATAAAAAGGTATTCTAAGGTCTACTCATGGAGATGCCACTGGAATATGGAATTGAACACGTGATTAAAGTAAGTCAAAACCCGACACCTATTAATGTTAATCCATTTACATATCCACGTTAGTTCATAAAACATAAATAGACACTAATTTAGGATCTGTCGAGATGCACAGTTACAACAAAAAGCATAAGCCCTTATGCAACTTTAGTGGTTCTAGTATGGAATAAGAATGGATCTTTCAAGTTGTGTATACATTATTGAGGGTTAAACAAGATAACAATAAAGAACAAATTCTCCATTGCATTTATAGTCAAAAGGTTGGACAAACTTCTTGGAGCTAAATATTTTTCAAAAATGGATTTGAGGTCAGGGTATTATCAAATCCGATAAAAATGGAAGATATTGCAAAAACCATCTTTAGAACTTGTGAAGGACACTATGAGTTCAAGGTAATGTCATTTGGGTTTACTAACACTCTTGCCACCTTTCAAGCAACAATGAACAAACTTTTTTAGTCCTATCTAAGGAAGTTTGTAATAGGTTTTTTTATGACATTCTTGTGTACAATAAAACATGGAAATAACATCATAAGCACCTATGACAAGTAGTATCTCTTTTAGAGGAAAATAAATTTTATGTAAATATGTCAAAATGCACATTTGGTAAAGAAGAAGTAGAATATCTTGTTCATATTATCTTGAAGGAGGGAGCCAAAGTAGATCCAAACTAAATTAGCGATATCATAGAATGGAAAAAACCCAAAAACATATTCAAAGTAAGTGGATTTTTAAGATTAATAGGGTATTACTAGTGGTTTATAAAGAATTACACTCATTTGGTGGTGCTACTGTTGAACCTATCAAATAAAAATTCATTTTAGTGGAATAATGAAGAAGAAGAATGTTTTGAATATTTGAAGAAAACTATGTCGTCGACATCAGTGTTAGCAACTCCAAATTTTAAAAACCTTTTGTCATATATTATGATGCTTGAAGGTTTGAAATATGAGAAATATTAATACAAGAAGGCTATCCATAACATTCACGAGTCAAAATCTCAACAATAGAGAGTTCAATATTTACTTACAATAAATAGATGTTCACTATCATGCATGCATTAGCGAAATAGAATCAAGATCCTCTAGGAAGTAATTTCTTGATACGTGTTAACTACAATAGTATTTAATACCCACTACAATGAAATACATTGTCTACAAAATTGCAAAGGTAGATAGGGAAAATTGTCATCCTCGATATGGAGATATTACATAGAAAGGGGAAGGACAACATAGTCACTGATGTACTTTCATGAAAGGATGAAGAGGTAGTATTATACGTAACATCATACCTATCTCATTAGATGAAATACAAGTTGAATATGCTGACCTTGAATCTTACTCCATAATTAGTGACATGGGTCAAAACTCAAAATTTAAATAGAGAAATGACATCTTTTGGTACGAGGAAAGAATTTACCGAACCCCATAATCAAGATTTAAAATAAAGGTCTTAAAATAATCCCATGATTTGGATAAGGCATGTAGGTTTTTTCAAAACTTACTATAATGCTTGACAATCATTCTTTTGGAAAGGGATGAATAAAGACAATCACCAATATGTAGCAAAATGTGGTATAGACCAGGGTTACTCCACCCCTACACATTTCACATTAGAGTTGTGAAGAAATCTCCATGGATTTTATCAAAGGGTTAATACCCATGTTATATAGAAATGGAAAAATATTCATGGTGTTTAACAGGTTAATAAGGTATGTGCATTTGATGCGTGTAAAGAAAACACACTCAACAAAACAAGATGATGATGTATTGTGCAAAACTATTTATAATATAAATGGGTTTCCTACAATAACTATTAGTGATTGGGATGCAAAAATTCAAAAGTAATTTTTTGAAAGAGTTTTGTAAGAAAAAAAAAGTATCTCTCAATATGGTTTTATCTTACCACTCCGAAACAAATATTTAAACAAAAGTTGTTAACAATGCCTTGAAGTCTACCTTCATTGCTTCATGATTGATAAATAGAACAAGTTGTTTCAATGGTTACATCTATAAAATTTGTGGTATAATTCCACTTACCACATAACTTCCAACATGAATCCTTTTCAAGCCCTATATAGTTATGAACCCCATAAATGGAAGGAAAATTAACTGGCATTAAGGTTTCTTAGTCAATAATCATTTAACTAAAAATCAAAAGGTTATTTAGATACCTAAATAAAACTTAATAGTCGTCTGTAATCATATGAAACAACAAATAAATCAACATTAGATAAAAAATAGAGCATTTGAAGAGGCAGATTGGGTATTTGTAAGACTTCAACCATACAAATGGCTATCTCTCGAGCATCAAAGAAAGAACAAATTGGCTCCCAAGTTTTATGGTACATACAAAATCAACAAAGTGATTAGTTGAGTGGCATATCAATTCAAAATATCAGATAAAAGTTGCATCCATAATGGTTTTCATGTTTCATGTCTCAAAGAAATGCTAGAACAACATCGATTAGTACAAATGGAACTCCTTATATTGAATGATGAAGGAAAAATCATTTTAGAGCTAGAAGGTATCCTCACCATCAGAGAGAGAGAAAAAAAATCATTCTAGGACAATCATTAAGTACCTAATTAAATGGAAGAACTTTCTAGAGAAGGATTCATCATGTGAGACAAAAGTTTTGCTAGCAACACCCTTCCTTACCCTTGCTTTGAGGACAAAGAAATTATAAAGGAGGAAATGCTATATACATAATACAAATATAGAAATAATAAAATATAATAACAACAAATAATAAATACTAATATATAAACCTTAAGGGTCATCTCAATTGGTTTGAACCACTGTTGCTTGAAATTTGTTGATAATCTAGTGCACTGTGTAGGTCATTGATTTGATTCCCATAGGGTTAGACACACTATATCTATGTCGTTTTCTTTACTCTACATATCATCCTCAAAATGGATGGGAATTCCTCGGAGTGTCTCGAGGATTTATTTGCAAGGAAAAAAAGCTAATAAATAATAATATAATTTAATAAATACATAAAAGACATAACTTTTCATCAAGGCACCAAAAGGAACCCCTTGGATTATATTTATAATCAGGGCCCCGTTTAATGTATCATCACCATTCATTTCTTATTTTCATCATCAAGGCACCAAAGGAACCCCTTGGATTATATTTATAATCGTATCTCCTCAAGTTGTATCATCACCATTCATTTTATATATATATATATATATATATATATATATATATATATATATATATATTCTTAAACTGGAACAATGAATTATAAACTTGATTTTATATACTTCAACGACTAAGCATATGACCAAACACCAACACCTTCTCTCAGATTATAGATAGTGACACTTGAAGGAGAAGTGATCATTGAACCTTACTAGAGTCATATTGTGGTGATGTAATCATTGACATTCACAAATTTGGAGTCTGTCTCCATGTTCTTGGAGTCAAATTGAATATACTTCCTATATATTGCATCATGAACACCAATACAAAGGTGGATATTTTTTTTCTTTTTCTTTTTATATCTGAATAGATAATCCATAAAGGATATGAATGATGACTTTAAGGTGTTTGCCTCTAGATATTGTGATAAATCTAATCACATTTATAAATGGGGGAATGATCCTTCCTTCTTAGCTCATAACATATTTATTGTGATGGTAGTGTTGAAATGTCTTAGAATGATTTTGAATGAAAATTCATAATTTCCCTCTCAACCTCAAGGTTTCTTGGATCTCAAACCTTAGACTTCTACGAATCATCATTGTATGGAGAATTTTCTGGATAAATCACGTGTATTTTTAATTCTTGGATCTATTTCCTATGAACTTTTAGACTGAGGGTTAAATCTAAAATATAAACCTAATAGTTTAAATCACTTATGTTGAGCCAAATACATGCCTCTCTCTTGCTTCTAAAGTATGTTGAATATTTTCCTATCAGAAGTCACGTGTCTCGATGCCCCAATATCCATATACCATCCAAAATAGACAGACTGCTGGAAGATAAACAAGAGACCATGGAGAAGGTTGTCTCAAGTTGGGATGATAACTCATCCATTCCTTCTATAGTACATGCAGTCTCTACAACCTATTTTTGCTACTTGTCCTTCCCCTTATTCTTCTCTAGAAATTAGCTGGCATAATGTCCCTTTCAGTGACACCTAAAACATTTCACCTTACTCTAATCTTTCTTACCTAGACTATATTTTTCCTTACCCTTCTTGTATCATTTCTTGTTTTCCTTTATTATCCTCCCAATGATGGCTAGGTATTCTACATCTCTTTGCTTTAGTATTCTAATCTTATATGTCCTTCACAAAGTCATCCCAAATCTTATCAAAGGTAGGTAAATTATCATGAGTAAAAACACCTTGGACAAAGGGTTTTTGAGATGAAGCAAATACATTCAAGGAAATGGGCACCAAGTTTTCATTCTCCGCTTTTGTCCCTTTTGCAACCAAATGATCTCTCAATGCTATGAACCTAGCCATAGCTAACCACTCTATCTATGTTACTCAATTAGATGTATAAAATCATGTTTCTTAAGAGAATATTTCTAGAGACACTCACACTATGGTATAATCCAACCAAGGCATCATACATCTTATTGTATTCTTCTCTAAAATGTGAGTGATTAAATGTTCCTTCACCAAATAAAGAATGATTCTCTTTGTGTTGGCCCCCTTAGAATGCATGGATAATATTTTTATATCAATAGGTGCATTGATCACCTTCTCAATATGCTCCCACTTCTTAGCCTCTTCAAATAGCATTTGTATCCATCACTTCCAAAGTGTAAAATTAGGTGCACCTTCCAACCTAACACAATAGTCATCCCTACAAATTTAAACCATCCTCATATAAAAATCAACAACAAATCAAGTAAAATAATCCTTATAGGGTTCAAGAACTTATCCAAAGTGCACTAGGGTTTCACACCCAATAACCTCTAATAGCTCAACCACCTCTCCTTGGTATGGAACAACTAAAATACCAAATTCCCTTTTCTCTAAGAGAGTAATATCAATCAATTATTTGAATGGATTTTAAACAAAATTTAGAAATTCCACCTCAACCTTTAGGTTTCCTGGATCTATTTCTTGTGAAAATCTAGCCTTAGGGTTGAATATGAAATATAAATTACAATAATATAAGAGAATAAACAACGAACAATTGCACTTCAAGATAACAATGTTTTTAGCCATTAATGCATAATTACCAACCTAAATCATATCTAGAACTAATAACTACAACAAATTGATCACATCCACAAATTTTCCCACTCAACTTCTATGTGTTTCTCAAATCACTTAAGAAAATCTGCTCAATGTTATGTCAAATCAACATGCATAACCAACTTTAGAAACTACTCAATTGTCATGGGAAGATAAGTTCAAAACTAGATATGCAAGGTCACAATGTTTGGATAGCTAAGGAACTGTTCATATATATACAAGATGAAGTAACAAGTATATACCAACTACTTAACACAAGCTAGTATAAGTCTTTCTCTCCAAACCCTAGCTAGGGAATCCACCATAAAGAACAAACACTAGCTACCAACTCCTCCTAGATAGGGTGTCCACCATAAATAGAAAACACTAACTACCAACTCCCCCTAGCTAGGAATTACTCCCAACCAAAGTTGTTTTCCCCACCAAAGATCCACAACTTGCAGGCATACACACTAGCATGTCCTCTTTGGTATCTACACTTGCATCGCACACATGTACAAGAGAAAACAATATTGTCTCCATTTATCTTCTCCACATAAAGAGCACTAAGTAGTAATATGGTTTCCAAATGCCAAAAAATACTATTCTTCTTCTCTCACAAGAACCATAATAACAAGTGCTCCCTTTTGTCCTCTATGGTTTCTCCCAAACCTTAGGTTTCCTTGTTTTCTTAGGGAAATCCCTAACCCTACTCTTCTTATTAAATCAACTCAAGAAGCCTAGTTCTCAAGACAAAGAGAACAACTTACAATGAACAACAAAACATATGAGATATATGAGTTCACTTTATCTCTTGCATATATAATATGAGTACATGATCATAATGATATGATGGAAATTTTCTCTCCTCCGTTTATTTATATGTAAGGTGAGGGATTCCAACAATATCAAAGTGGATAATGTTCACAAATAATGTAACTAATCACTAGATAGGTCCACATGCGAAGTTCCCTGACTCTAAGTGACACATATCAAGCTCCAAGGTATATGTGTCCTTCAAGCAAGGGTCCCAAGCTGAGTGCTCCAAAAGAAGTGTCCAACTCTCCTCCAAAGGCCTCTAATTCTCCAATGCTCCCTCTTATACCACATGTACCTTTGGGTCCACAAGACCTACATGAACACTCATTGACCTAAGTGTCTTCAAGTCAAGCAAAAGATTTCATTGAAAGCAACCAAGTGTCCCCATGTTGCCTAGTTCTCAGTTCCCTCTTCCTTGAGGCCCAACGCTCCCCCTCCAAATGGGTTTTCCTCCCAAGAGAGAAACCAATCCCTCCATTTTCATACCTCATGAAGAATGTCAACAAGCCACATATGTCTCCAACCTTGTAAGGAAGTGTGCCAAATAGGTATCTATTCAATGTCTAATAATCCAAGAGTAGGCTATGTCCATCATGGTACAACCAAGGGTAGTCAACACACCATGTACCCCACATCACATAAATCACCCTCAAGCATGGTATGAAAACTTTTAGAGTAACCTTAAAAATTAACACTCCCTCTTTATTATGATAGTGTTTTCACCAACAACAATCTTCTCCCTTTGCATCTCAACCAAACCCAACATTTGCAAATCTGAAATTGATACAATCTTGGAATCAATTATTGGCCCCTGGAAAGGATGTGTTGCCCAAACATCATACTCATCCATCAAGGAATCACACCTCACATCCTCAAAACAACTAGAAGTTTCCAATGCAATATGGTTAGCATATAAGCTATGATATATACTCACCCTCATCAAAGATCTAGGAGATCCTAATGCTCCCATGCATCCTGTAATGTGTGAGTGAGTTATTTGGAATTCATATGTGCTAGAGTAGAGGGTGAGGACATATTTTTCCTCAAGCTCTCCTCATCCACACCTAGATATTATTCTCCCCTAACCTTTGATTCAAACTCTTAAAAATCAACCCGTTGACTTATTTCAATCATTGAGGTAGATACCTGTGATATAAAGGACCATGCATCCTCATTAAACTTCACATCTCGACTCACCATAGCATTCCATTGTACTAGAAGGTAATACTTAAATATTTGGAAGTCTAACCATATCCAAGAAAAATACCCTTGATACTCTAAGGTTCCAATTTAGTTCTCTTCTCCTAAAGAACATGAATATAAACTAGACAACTAGATAAGCAAAAATATGGTACCTCTAGTTTCACATCAACGAATAGCTCCTTTGGTGTCTTCTCCTTTGACAATATCCTATAAAGTTACTTGTTAAAAGTATACATGAATGTATTACAAGCCTCCTCCCAAAACATGGGAAAATCGATGTCATGAATCAAAGACTTAGTTGTCTCAACAATAGGCATGTTCTTCATTTCGACAATCTGATTCTATTGTTGGTTGTAAGATGTTGTTAACTCCTTCTTGATCCCTACATTCCTAGAAAAATACAAAAACATCAAGGAGGTATACTCAACCCCATTATTTGAACAAAGAACTTTGATATTCATCTATGTCTTATTTTCAACTAAGGAATTGAAATTTGTGAAGTTACTGAGCACTTCATTCTTAGTATTTAAATAATAAGTTCATGTCTTGCACAAAGAATCATTAATAATGTGACATATTACAAGATACCTATTAAAGAAGAGAAAGAAATGGTTCTCCACACATTTGAATGGATTAGATCAAGACTTCCTCTTGATATATGCACACTATTCTGAAAATCATCCCTGATAAATTTTCCAAGCACACATCCCCTACATACTCCTTCCTTCTCTATATTGAAAATTTGTAATTCATACACTAAGTTATTCAAGAGAGGAATTTCTCCATAACGTAAGTGACCAAAATCCCTATTCCAAAGCTCAAAAAACTTGGTATATTCATGCATCAAAGCATAGTGCTTCACCAAATATGCCTATAATGTATAAAGACCTCCAACTCAAACCCCTTTTCCACAACATGGGTTTGATATCTAATGATGACCTTTTGATAATCAAACTTGGCCACAAATTGTATACCTACCATATAAGCAAATATAAAGAAGAATTTTCTTCAAATGAGGAACAAACAAAATATCAATCAACTCAATAAATTACTTGATTGGATCTAAAAGTAAATGAAGCTCAATCATTTCATAGGATAAGTAGCATCATCACCCAACTCCACACTCATTATTCTCTTAACTTTGTGAACCTTTACAATAATTAACCATTGTATCTATGTTAGTCATGGATATGTATAAAATATTGTTTCTCATGATCATCTTCCTAGAGACACTTGCACTCTACTATAATCCAACAAAATCATCATACATCTCCTTACCAATATTCTTCTCTTCAATGTGAGTGATCAAATGATCCTTTATTGAATCAAGAATGATTCACTTTTCCTTGACGCCCTTCTTAGAATGCATGGCAATAGTTTCATATTGGTAGGTCTAGCAATCACATTCTCAATATACTCCCAAAGCTTAGCCTCATTCAATAACATTTGCAACATGGAATTCCAAGGTATAAAACTGGAAGGACCTTCCAACTTGTCACACTCTTTAAGATCGAGAGTAGTCATCCACATAGATCTAAAGTAACATCAAATAAAAATCAACAACGAATCAAGTGTAATAACCCTTCTAGGGTTCAATCACTTCTCCAAAGCACACTAGGGTTTCACACCCAACAACCTGTAATAGGTCAAGCACCTCTTTCCTAGGTACAAAAAAATTGAAATACACAACTCCCACTTCAACAAGATATATATCTTAGTCAAATCAACTTTGATACCATGTTGGAATTTATTGAAATAACTTTTAATGCAAATTAATAAATTCTAGCTCAACCTTGATGTTTCTCGAATCTATTCCTTATGAACTTTCAGAATTAGGGCTGAATCTAAAATATAAATTACAAAAATATATATTTCATTTCCTTCCAACCAAATACATTAGGCATCCAAAGAAAATAAAAATTGAACAATTGTACTTCAAGGGAACAATATTTCCATCCCTTATGGCACACTTCTTAACATAAATTAGATATGAAAATGACTTATTACAATACATTTATTACAACCATATATCTTCCCACTTATCTTATATGTGTTTATCAAACCACTTAACAAAATTTGTTCAATGCTATGTCAAATTAGCGTGCATAACCAACACTAGAAAATACTCAATCATCATGAGAACATAAGTTGAAAATTAGATCTACAAGGACTAAATCTTTGGACAACAGGGAATGCTTCATATATATTGAAGATGAAGATAAATGTATATATTGACAACTTTATATGAATGGTACATGCCATAATATCCAAACCCTAGTTGGGTAATTCACCATAAATAACAATCCCTAGACACCAAAGACATAAAAAAATGTTATCTTTGGTTTCACACAAGTGAATGCCTCTTTTGGTGTCTTGTCCTTCAATATCCCATGAGGATACCTATTTAAAATATGCACAACTATATTACAAGATTATGTATAGAGACACATGGGAAAATCCATGTCATGGATAAATTAATTAGAAGTCTCAAAAACGTATGTGCTCTTCCTCTCCATAACCACATTCTACCATAGGTTTTAAGTTAATGTTAACTCCTCATTGATCCTTGCCTCCATGCAAAAAGACATGAAGTTTGAGGAGGTATACTAGCCTCCATTATCTAAACTAAGAACTTTGATCTTCTCCTCTATTTGATATTCAACCAAGGCTTTGAACTCTGTGAACTTGTTGAACACATCATCCTTACTCTTCAAAAATAAATATAGGTCTTGTGTGAGGAATCATCACTAAAAGTGACATGATGAAAGATTCCTATAAAATAAGAGGAGGACATGGGTCCACACATTTAAATGGATCTGATGAATGATTGCTCTTGATCTATTCTTTCTAATTAGAGAAGCAACCTTGATATGTATCCCAAGAACACATCCTTTTCATATTCCTTCCTTCTGCATCTTGGAATCTATGAATCCTTGCACTAAGTTATTTGAGAGAGGAAGAACCCCATAGTTTAAGTGACAAAAAGAATTGTGCCAAATTTCACACAACTTGGTATTCTATGCAATAATGAAACATTCTTCTTTGGATCTGCCTATAATATATAAAAGCGTCCAACTAGAACACCCTTTTGGAAAACATGGGTTTCATATCCAATGATGACCTTCTAAGCATTAAACTTGGTAACATAATGTTGATTTGTCATACACAAATCTCAAATAATATTTTTATTCAAACTAGGGACAAAAAAACATTGGTTAAGTTAAGTACATCCCTTTATGACATTCAGAGAGAAATATGGACCAATCCTTTTAGAGGATACGTAGCATCATCACTCAACTCCACACTCATTCCTCCCTATTTCTCCTAAATATTTCATAAGTATTTCCTATCATAATTAATATTTTTCAAGGTCCCACTATCCATATACCATCCAATACTTGAAATTGTATTGGAATATAAACAAGAGATAATGGAGAAGGTGGTCTCAAGCTTGGATGATAACTCATTTTCTCATGCTTCAACACCTGCACTCCCTGTTGGATATGAATTTTAGATAAGTTTTAGGATCTGCGTCAGAATAAGTAAAAGAATAAAAGGTAGTTAGAAGATGGACTAGAGCGTGCAACGAGAGCAGAGTTTAAGGAATCAAAGCACGTGACAGGAGGAAGCGTGACGCACAAAAGGAGGAAAATAGTTAGGATTTTGGGACAATTTGTCCACATTGTAACGAGATTAGCCCCATTTTGATGTATAAATATGTAATGGATTTTGGGTAGAAGGGTAGGAAAAATATGAGAGGCACTTAGTGATTTTGGGGTAAGTTGAGTCGAGCGTTGGAAGAAGTTTTGAGGTATGACTGAGGAGTGAAGCTCGCACTGTAGCAAAAGTTCTAGGCATGTTTGGGTAATGTTACCTTTGCATATTTTGTAGCGTAGTGCACAACTGTAAGAATATTATCAATGACTAATATAAGAAGCCAACCGTTGTGGACGTAGCCCAAGTTGGGTGAACCACGTTAAACCCTTGTGTCGTGATATGATGTCTTTGCATGTTATGATGTTTAATGTTATGGTGTAATGATGATAAATGATTAGGTATGTTGAATGTGTTCATATATGATGTTATAAATTCACACATTGAAGTAACTAGTAAATGAATGAATGTTAAGTGGGAGAATGTCGCACATATAATATATTGAGTGTTAAGTAACTATTAACTAATGGAGACTACACACATGAGTAGATGGTTAGTAAAGAAATGTCGAATGCCTCGCTTCCCCCCATCACTGCAGAACCTTGGTTCCTACAACCCCTCTAGATGCCTTGGGTGAGAATTCAATTGCTCTGTAGGTGATGCCGAAAGAGCTGGTGTCTAAGGGTTTTGTTGGTATATTGTCGATTAACCCCAAGTTTGTTGATTGTGTGCCAACAAATGGTTCCATTGTCGTGACTTGTAATTGAGGGGAATATTTTGGAGGCTGAATAAGAAGGAGATCACCGAATGGATAGAAAGGAAGCAACGAGAATTTTCCAGAAAATAGAATAGGAACCCATGAATCAACACGAACAATGGTTGCAAAGGTATGTATTCACAGATCTTCATGAAATATTCTTTGGTGAATTTCCGATAATTTTGACTGAATGGTTAGAAAGGATAATGGAGAGTGTTGGGAGATATAGAGCTGAGGCTCTAAGAAACTTGACCCCTGAATTGATCAGACAATTGAATACAGTAAGTAAGAAATTTTCTCGCGCAATTGATTTTTGGTTGAATAGTATACTAGGGGGTTACATTACAGAGTTTGCAGTAGATTGTACCCAATGTTATAATGTCACAGAGAGGGATTTTTTCAAGGGTCCACACGAAATATATCTGGATGCACTGTCTACCTGGATAAAAATGTTTGTTGTGCGACAAGAATGTTAAGAAGATGGAGTTTGACTGTTAGGTTCCTTCGCGGACATAGGGGGACTGGGAGATGACCAGAGGATGATATGAGAGTGGAAAGAGAAAGGATGAATAAGAATCAGATGGACTGAGAATGCTGAGAGAGGAATACACTGACTCAGAAGGAGATATTGAAGTATTGTGTTGTGGGAAAAGGTTTAGATATAGTAAGAAGGAGACTTTGGTTGGGAGAGAAGAGCAACACAAAGTGTTTGAGAAAAGAGACCCCTGCGTAGTACTTCAGATCACACTGTTTAGAGAAAGGAAAGAGAAAGAAAAGGATCCTCAGTATAGTCCAGAAGTAGAAGGAAGTCCATATCAGATCAAAATGTGTGTCGAACCCATGACCCCGTGTGCGTCACCCAGATCTGAAGCAGAAACCAAAACTTTGTCGAGAGAAATTGTAGTTAGTGGAGGAAGTCAGAACAATAGTTAGAATAGTGGAAGTGGCGCAACAAACCAAAGTGATTCAACATCACTGAAGGTAAGTACTACACAATAAAATGGCAGGAATAGATCATAAATTAAGAATGCTTGAATTCCAGGGAGTGGGGTTAAAGGACCTAGAGAAAACTTTGTTTGTATGTGACACGATATGGAGTGTGAAGAATGTATAGTACAAGGAAATGAAGATTACGCAGTTATCAACTACGTTTAGAGGTCACGCACTATTATGGTACATGAAGTATCAGACTACTACACTGGTAGGACAATCAAGAACTTTGGTAGAGATTGGACAAGATTTATTAAAGGAATTTCAGAAGCTGAAATCCAAGTCGTAGTATATCACAGAGTTGAAGGAAATTAAGAAAGTATAGAATGAGATAGTTTGGGATTACAATCATATATTTAAAGATGTGATGGGTATATTAACATTTCAAATTCCTAATGAAAAACATCGAGAATGGTTTGTTGCAGGTCTGTTTCCGTACATTCGTTGTCCATTGACACAACTGAAGGTCACGTCGCAACTAGAAGCATTATAAATTGTGATGAAGTTAGAAGAATATCTTCTAGGAGACGATGCATGAATGGCATAGGTATAGTCACAGTTCATTGCATTGAGGATTTAGTTTTCATAAATAATGATGGAAAAGGAAAAACATAAAGAAATTTGGTGTATTACATGTAAGACATAAGGCCATCGTAAGGAATAATGTCCAACATTTGTGCGGTATATGGATACAGGAGCACTGAACCCATTAGTAGGAGGAGTTTAGCAGGAGGAGTGGGATATTGTGAAATATGCAAGACATGGGGACATCATCCGACTTATTTTCCATTATTGTAGAAGTCATAGAGTACACCCAAGAGTTTGTTTTGTAATTTTTGAAAATATTTAGGACACAGTGAGAAAGATTATCATGCATTCGACTTAATGAGAGAGCCTACTTTAGATGCGTACAAAATCCAAGAAGAAAATGCAGCAGCAGAAGGAGGGGTTCCATAGTACAATACTCCGAGAGGATTTAACCAGGGTGGAAGAGGAGGATTGAACATAGGTCAAGGTCAAGGTGGATTTGGTAGAGGAGGTAGAGGATCGATCATTTGTTATGATTGCAATCAACCATGAAATTTAGTAAGAGATTTCCCAATTCCTTGCACGATGTGCACGCACTACAAAGCATTGGACCATGCGACGAAGGATTTTCCTCAACTGATAGAGAAATGGAAGGAAAGAGGAAATTAGAATCAGAACCATAACTTGAACCTAAACCTACATATGATAACAGTTGAGGAGCACGGCGATAACCCATAGTAGAAGTTGTTATGCGTGAAGGAAGGAGAACTGGACTAGATTCGACATAAAAAGAAGAAGGGGTCGAACAATGGATAAGGAAAGCAACTGAGCCCACACCAACATTTAATCCAAAGAAAGAGAAAGAGATATATCAACAATCCAAGAAGAAAATATTAGGACCGTACTGGATATCATCAATGTCAAAGATGCCACCAATATATGATATGTCGCCAGTCTATGATCACACCATTCTAGAAAGGCCATTCGAAAAGGTAAGTACTTTGAATATTTTCTAAAGAGTTGTTTAGAATTTATGAAGGAAGAAACAACGTTGAATGCATTGCGCGGGATGATCGATCAATACACCCAAGACAAATAAGTACCTATGATACATAGAGCAGTGAACCAAAGAGAAATGAACCAAATATTGTGCAAGAAGAGGACACATAGAGAATTTAGATTGAGTGCACAAATATGAGAGAATGACATGGATAATGTCATCCCGAACTTAGGATCAGATGTTAATGTTCTTCCAATACAGACGTGGGAAATGATGGGGAAACTCAAGCTAGTTTGGTCAACTGTTCAGTTGATATTAGAAAACCAACATAAGATAATACCAATCGAGAGACTGGTAGGAGTATGTTAACATAGATGGAGTGCGTAGCGTACCCGACTTTGAGTTCATTGAGATTGTGGATAATAGTCAACCATATCCAACATTGCTTGGAATGCATTGGTCCTTTGAAAACTAGGAGATTATTAACTTGAAGAAGAGAGAAATGATTTTTGAAGGAGGAGGCTTAAAGGTCACTGTGCCATTGTACCCCACAGAGGCAAGAAAATATGTGGAACCCATGAGGAAAGAAATTGATAAGTTGTATAATATGACCGTGTGCATGGAAAACTACGTCAATCCTAATGCAAATGGTGCACTTAGTTGGAGAAGCATTATCCCTTGTGAATCAGATTCAAAGGAAGGATTGGAACATTGGAAACATCGATTGCATGAAGTATTGAACAAGAGATGTTCTCGCATTACTCGCTCTTTGCGCTAGATCGGAACAAAGGTGCATGATACACCAAGGTTTGATGGATTAAATGAGTTAATTTCATTTGTAAATGAATTTGAGTTGCATATACCCGAACAACAAATGTTTCTATCATTAGATGTTGCACTGAGAGCAACCCCAACAAGATGGTGGGCTACACACACAGAAGAAATATAGGATTGGCAACACTGTAAAAGGTTGATGCAGATTAGATTTGGAACAAAAGAAATTATGCACAAGTATACATGGGTAAGCAGTCCGATAGATCATGTTGCATAGTGTATGACAACTTGGAGACATGTACCAAAGTAGGAGTGGACGCAAAGGTTCATACATAAACTTGAGATGGTTCCCAAGAACTGGTATCTAGAACTAGAGGTGCATAGAGGGACACCAGAATGAAAAGAGCTCACTCGAAATTTTAAGGTAACATTTAGTTTTGAAGCTGAGTCACCTTTAGTAGATGAAACTTTGCAAGTAATTATAAGTAATATTTTTATGGAAGAAGATCAGATAGAAATAGTACCTACGTTTAGTGCACACAAAGAATCTGTGATAGTCCATGAATTACTAGAATGTTACAATGTTACTGGGGAAGATCAAGAGGAAGAAGATCCAAGAAATGTGCAAGTACCAAAGACTGAAGGGGAGCACATCGTGATAGGCCTAGAACTTGAATCAAATGCATATGCGAAGCCATTAAGAGTGCACAAAGTGAATATTGTCATGAAAGAGAAACCTACGTTTGCGAATATTGGTGACTATTGGAACGATGAGATTGCTTAAAAGATTGCATACCTACTGCATGAGTACCGAGATATCTTTCTGAAAACGTTTTTAGAGATGAAGGGGATAGTTGGGGAATTAGGCGAAATGAAGATCTCGTTAAAATGAGATGCTAAGCCAGCAAGATAGAGACCTTACAGATTGAATCCAAAGTACAAGGAAAAAGTGAAAGAAGAGCTTGACAGAATGATAGAAGCTGGTATCATAGAGCCCGTCGCAGAGTCTGAATGGATAATCCCCATGGTAGTTCAAGATAAGAAAACTCAAGGTATTAGAATTTTTGTAGACCTAAGGAAGTTGAATGATGCCTGTTTACATGACCGTTTTTCGACTCCCTTTACAAACAGAGTGTTAGAAAAAGTAGGAGGGAGGAGGCCTACTCGTTCACAGATGGATTTTCAAGATACCATCAGATTAAGATTGCACCAGAATATAGACATAAGATGACATTTGTGACAGAATGGGGAAGCTTCCAATACACAGTGATGTCGTTTGGGTTAAAGAATGCACCTGTGGTGTTTTCTAGAGTAGTTATTGCAACTCTTAAGAAGTTTATTCATAAGTTTCTGGAAGTGTACTTAGACGATTGGACTGTGTTTATCCTATTGAAAGACCACATAGAAACTCTATGGTTGATGCTTGATATATGTAGAGAATACCAAATATCATTAAATTTGAAGAAATGTATTTTCTGCGCATCGTTTGGGATATTGTTAGGTCATGTGGTATGCAAGCAAGGTTTGTTGGTTGATCCTGCCAAGATAATAATAATTGTTAATTTTCCACCGCATGAATTAGTGAGACAGTTGAGAACAAATTTGGGTCATACAGGATATTACAGGAAATTTATTAAAGGCTATGCACAAATTACAACTCCAATGGAAAAGATATTAAAGAAAGAAGCCAAGTTTCAGTGGATTGAATACTGTCAGAAGGGTCTGAACGTATTGAAGCATACGTTAGTAATTGCACCCATTATGGTGTTCCCAGATTGGAAGAAAGAGTTTCACGTTCATGTGGACGCATCGTTGATAGTGATCCACGCAGTGTTAGCCCAACAAGGAGAGGGAGAGTTAGATCATCCAATTTCCTTTGCTACCAAGAATCTATCGAATGCTAAGAAGAATTAAACGATAACAAACATGGAATTATTGGTAGTGGTTTATTCCTTGCAGAAGTTCATACACTACTTGTTGGGGTCCCATTTAAAATGTATACAGACCACTCTTCACTTAGATATCTAGTGAACAAGCTACTATTAGGGGGGATAATCTGCAAATGGTTATTATTGTTTCAAGAATATGATTTGGAAGTTATTGTGAAGCCAGGGAAACTGATTGCAGGAGCAGACCATCTGTCATGAATACTGACAGGAGAAGACATAGGGAACCTATATGATAGTTTATCATATGCACATCTATTATCAGTTCAAATGGTAGACAACCACTTTGCATAAATTATCCAATTTTTAAGTACAAGAGAAGCCCCATTCGATATGACAGTAGCACAGAAGAAGCAACTAGTGTTTAAAGTAGCGGATTATCATTTGATCTGAGGGAATCTATATAAGTTAGGTGTAGATGGGATACTGCGATGATGTGTACTAGAACACGAAAGACCAATGATCTTAATGGAGACACATGAGGGTATGCAGGAGTTCATTATGAAAGAAATGAAACAATGTAGAAGATATTGCATGTAGGGATATGGTGGCCTACCCTCCATAAGGACGCTAAGGAGTATTGTCAGAGCTGCGATGTTTTTCAAGGAGTAGGAAGGTCGTCACGAAGGGATGGGATGCCTTTGAATCCACATGTTACATTGCAGGAATTTGACAAATGGGCAGTGGATTTTATCAGACTGATTAACCCACCAGTGAGGAGAACACGAGTGAAGTACATAATTACTACAATAGACTACTTGACAAGATGGAAAGAAGAAAAACCAGTTCAGATTGCAGCAGAGAGAGCTCAATGGTTCTTATTTGAGAATGTAGTTACAAGGTTTGGGTGTCCTAAATTACTTATGAGCGATCATGGGACTCATGTTTTGAACACGACAATTGTAGCATTGACAAAAGAGTTGCATATTCAACATCATAAGAACACTCCATATCACTCACAAGGTAATGGAACTGTGGAGGCCTTCAATAAGATACTAGAGAATGCATTGGCAAAGGTATGCAATGTAGGATAGGTTGAATGATATTTAAGGATTCCTGCAGTGCTTTGGGCTTATAGAACTACATGCAAGAGGTTGACAGGTCAGACACCCTTTAGATTAGCATATGGTCAAGAAACAATCATGCCCATGGAATTTATGGTATCAAGTTTGCACATTGTTGCGATAACAAAACTTATAGATTCCGACGCAATAGAAGAAATACTATCAGAGTTACTGATATTAGAGGAAAATCGATTTGTTGCAGGGTTCCATCAACAAGTACAAAAGGCACGAGAAAAAGCATGGAATGATAGACACGTCAAGCAAAATAAATTCTAGATAGGAGGTCTAGTATTTCTATATGACAACAAGTTCTTACAACACTCTGGGAAGTTCAGGACATGCTGGCTAGGGCCATACATGATCAGATATGTGATTGAAGCAAGTGTTGTTTAGCTGGAACAATTGGATGGACAAGTCATGGAAGGAATAGTGCATGGGATTCAAATGAAATTGTATAGGGATGACCATCCTTCCCCGAACTAAGTGAACTACCCAGACTCACTTGTATCATAGTGTACTACAGAAAGAAAAGGAAGAAAAAGTAAGTAAAACAGGGAAAGGCAAGAATATGGTTCAGGAAAGAAGTTGAAAGTTGTAGAAGTCCAATAAGTTAAGATTAGCAGGTAAAAAGGAAAACCATGGAGATGTCGCATAAGAGAAAGAAGTAGGCAGAAGAATGCATAGACGAGGGAAGTAAGTTTTCATAGAGAGAAGAGATCAGGCCTAGAGAAGAGATTGCACAGAGTGAAGATATCGTGCAGATGCCAGCTAAGAGAATTTAAGATGATCCATTACGAGACATGCAATAAAGAGCTACCATAATGATGAAGTAGTGGAAATGCATAACAATAAATGAAGATCGAGAAGAATGTCTTGACAAGTTGCAAAATCTAACGAATAATTCTCCAAAGATATGGAGTTAATGGAGCATTAAGGTAGATAATGAATTCAAACCACTAGTGGATTAAAAAGAAATTTTAGGCGTGAAGGGAAGTTAACAGTTGGCAATGAAGTATAAAAGAAAGCATAGGGTTGATGGGGGAAGTTTATTATCAATTATAATTCACATAGAGAGATGAAGCTACAGAGCAAAAGTTATAGAGCCGAGTTACAGAGCCCAATGGACGTAGAGACCATATGTAGAGGAAGATGGCACCACCTAAGGCATCAACAACATCAACTTCAGTACCGGAGAAACAACACAATCAATAATTTATAATGCCAATAGTTGAAGAACCGACAGAGGCATCCTCCTCAACATCAAGATTCTCCAGAGACTATATCCCACCAAGAAAGCCATCCGCAAAACAGGTCAATTTGCAGAAAGACATGAAGTACCCACTCACGGACCACCAATTCCAGAGGGAGTGATTGTGGAAGGGGAAATGTTAGGCTTGATACCCACTTTAAAGTATGTCGACCATGACATTATAAACAAGAAGAAGTTTCCAGAGTTAATGCCCAACAAGTTCCTGAAGAAGTAAATTAGTTCTGAGACTCATATGATATTCATAGAGCCACATGTGTGGGATACAGGGTTGCAGAAAGTAGGTCTTCCAAACCTATTCGACATACCACACTTTGGAAGGAGCCAAGAGATTAATGCTTATGTGAAAATGTTGTTGCTTTGTGTGCACGGGGGATAGATGTGGCTCAATAGTCCAATATCCATTGATATATATTTTATTGTATGTATTACCAGTTTTCCGTCGTAGGGGGAGGAACCCTCTTTATTGTTTTTTGACAAGAAGAATGAGAAAGCTCTAGCTGAGAGCATGAATGAGAAGTTCAATAAATTCCGAGGACAACAAAGATTAGATGTCGCAAGCATATGTGACCCGACAGTAAGGTTTGTGACACAAGCCTTAGCATGTAAGTTGTTAATAAATTGCAGAAAATACCAAGTCCCAACAATGGTCATAGCGGTAGCAGAAAGGTGCGTTGAGGGCGTCTATATGAACTGGTTGACATTTTTACTAAACCAATTTTTGATTGATTGTGAGGAAGCACAGGATAAAGGGACCGAGTTCCATTATTCCTGGTTACTAATTCTAATTGCACTATCAATGTGGATGGATCCAGATGACACAATTTTTTGGCGTCAAGGAGAAGCCATGTTTAGTCGCATGCTATCAGAACGTTTGGTATACTATGCATAAGGCACAACAAATGGACAACAATGTCACATTTTACATCTATAAGGAAACTATCAGGGACAACATCGAGAGGACATTGCGCATACCACCACATATGGTCGAGGTGTATATGGTGTAGAAAATCCAGGTCCTATCAGCAAGACTTCTTGGTTTGTCTTTGACCAAGCAAAGTCACTAAGTTTCTGCTGTCATAAAATGTTTTATTGCTGTTTTATAACAGCCATCTGAAAGTTT
>SNQJ01S0038977.1:74236-89159 GCA_010110895.2 Picea sitchensis | reverse complement strand
CCAAGACTAAGACCAAACCACTAAGAATAATCTAGGACTGAGCATGCACCTCTATTCTCCTTCTTCTTGCAACTACAACTAGCTTCAAAAGATGCGCACTTAGAAGTGTGAGTGAGTGAGTGAGTGAACAAATGAGGTGCCGTCCTCACTTATAAATACTAATGAGGAGGTGCTAGGGTTATGTATATTCACTTAGTGGGGCCAACTTCTTCCAAGAGTGGTTAAAACCACTTTATAAACCCTAGGGACTGACTTTATAAATACCACCATATAAATATGGTTTGAACAATCCAGAAAAGGGGATTTGGTCTTATACAAGACCCGACATGATCAAAAGGGGATTTGATCTATAAGATAATAACTCAAATATAATTAGAATATTCTTCGAAGTTACACTATTTCAACACTCCCCCTTAACGAGAAGGGTATTCTACTGACATAACCCATTACAACATCATCACGAGAGAGAGAGGGAAACAACATCATCAACATCTGGAACACTGACTGACATATCTACAAATCATCATAAGTTTTTCTCATCATCAATTTCATCATCATTCACAACATGGAGCTGGAGTAGCATCATCATCAACATGTGCATGAAGCTGAAACATCAACATCAATTAACATAACACTAAAGCAACAATATCACCAACCCAAGGATGATACACCATCATAAAAAACATGAGGTTGATACAACATCATCAATAGCACGGGGCTGAAACAACAACATCATCAGCCAGGAGGTTGAGACAACAACATCATCATCATATGACAACAGAATGAGGCAAGTGCAACAACAACATTTTGTGGTACTCTGACAGACCATCCTTACCGGACCTTTGGGATATGCCCATGAGTCATAATATTCCCTAGGATATAAAATCCTAACAAGATACCATGTGATACTCTAACATACCATCCTTACCAGACCTTTGGGATCTTCCCAGGAATCAAAAGATTCCCTAGGATATAAAATCCTAACGGAGCTACCACAACTGGCATATACATTCATAGGCACTCTGACAGACCATCCTTACCGTACCTTCGGGATCTGCCCAGGGATTATCAATCCCCTAGGATATAAAATCCTAATGAAGCTACCCACAGTTGGTCAGGATACTATAGTATCATCAACATCACTCCCCCTTTCGAGGGAGGTCCTTTCAGACAACACCAAGATTGTCTTGGAAGTACTCAAACTTCACATGAGACAGAGGCTTGGTCAACACATCTACAACCTCCTCATATGTGCCAACATATTGGAGCTTTATTTCTCCCCTCTGCATCATATCACGAATGTAGTGATACTATATCTCTATGTGATTCGACTTATCATGGAACACTGGGTTCTCCGTCATCTTTATACAACTCTGGTGATCACATAGAATCACCATGGCTTCCATCTCCAGTTCGAATAGACCTGTCAACAAATTTCGTAGCCATATGTCTTCACAACTGGCAGAGCATGCTGCAATGTATTCTACTTCTGCCGTGCTGAGAGCAATACTGGATTGCTTCCTTCTTTTCCATGAAGTCATGGCTAACACCAGACTGAAACAACATCCTAAAGTTCTTTTTCTATTAGAAGCACTTCCAGCCCAATCTGAATCAATATAACCATACAGTATGAAGTCATGATCTCCAGTATAATAGAGACCATAATCCAACGTACCCTTAAGGTATCTCATCACATGCTTTGCAGCTACAAGGTGAACACATATTGGCTCTACCAGATATTGACTCACTACAAAGCACATATCTGGACTGGTATTCGTGAGATACATCAACGAACTAATAATCTGTCTGTGTAGAGTAACATCAACCTAATCTGACAAAGTATCAACTAGGAGCTTCAAATTTGTTTCCATGGGTGTGTTCATGGATTTACATTCCAACATGTCAAATCTCTTCAGTATTTCAACTGCATACTTCCCTTGGTTAAGGAAGATCTTCTATGGGCTCTGCTAGACTTCAAGACCTAAGAAATAATTCTTCAGACCTAGGTCTTTCATCTCAAATTCTGCAACAAGCTTCTTCTTACAATCTGTGATGAGCTTTTCTTCTCCTATTAAGAATAAGTCATACACATACATTAGTAATATAACTGGATCACCATTCATAACCTTGAAGTAAAGGTTAGAATCAACTTTACTCTTGGTAAATCCCAAGCTCATCAGGAAAATATCAATTCTTCCATACCAAGCTCTAGGAGCTTTCTTCAACCCGTACAAAGCTTTCTTCAACATGCAGACACAAGTCTTTCTATATTCAACTTCAAACCCTTGTGATTTTTCTATATACACTTCTTCTTCAATAACACCATTTAAGAATGTTGTTTTCACATCCATCTGATGTAATTTCCACTTCATTTTAGTTGCAAGAGCTATGATGGTTATGATAGAAGTGTATATGGCTACAAGAGAAAATGTTTCTTCATATTCAATACCTTCCTTTTGAGAAAAACCACGAGCCACAAATCTTTCCTTATGTTTTTTGATACTTCCTTCTCCTGCATGTTTTATTTTGTATATCCACTTGGAAGATACCACATCTTTGTTCTTTGTTCTGGGAAGTACTTCCCATACATCATTCTTTATAATGGATTGATATTCTTCTATCATGGAATACACCCATTCTTTCTTCTGAATGTCATCTTCAAAGCAAGTAGGTTCCTATTTTATGAGATCACACATCATGGCCATATAACTAGATAATGGCTTAGGTTTCTTTCTTTGTCTCATGGTTCCTTCCGGGGCACCATACTTCTCTGCATATTGAATAAGTTCCCTTTCCCAAGATGGATTTCTATTGTGAGAGATCGTCATCTGGGGAGGTTCTTGAGGTTTTATCATATCATGATCTTCTGGAATCTCAACATCATGGGTAACTATAACTTTCTTCACTGGTTCTGCAACTTTGGGAGCTACAGGTTCTTCTTCATATACTTCTTCAATTTGACATTTCCTTGATCTCTTGAGTGATGCATCTTCATAAAAGGTTACATCTCTGCTAATCTCAATATGATGGTAACCTGGTATGTAAGTTCTAAAGGCCTTAGAGACCTCACAGTATCCAACAAATATTCCCTTCTTTCCTAAGGGATCCAACTTAGTTCTCTTTTCTTTCGGAATGTGTACAAACACTAAACAACCAAATATTTTTAGATGGCTTACTTCTGGCTTCTTTTTGGTGAACATTTCTTCGAGGGTTTTGAATCCAAGTGCACTATGGGATAATCTATTTTGGACATAAACTGTTGTTCTTGCTGCTTCAACCNTTATGATCTCAATATGATGGTAACCTGGTATGTAAATTCTAAAGGCCTTATATACCTCACAGTATCCAACAAATATTCCCTTCTTTCCTGAGGGATCCAACTTAGTCCTCTTTTCTTTTGGAAAGTGTATAAATACCCGGAAATCAAATATTTTAATATGGCTTACTTTTGGATTCTTTCCAGTGAACATTTCTTTGGGGGTTTTGAATCCAAGTGTGCTATGGGATAATATGTTTTGGACATAAATTGTTATTCTTGTTGCTTCAACCCATAAGTGAATTGAAAGATCTTGATCTTGAATCATAGTCTTTACTACTTCCATAATTATTCTATTCTTTCTTTCTGCTACACCATTTTGTTGAGGATTATAGGGAGTGGTGAGCTCCCTCTTAATCCCGACATCTCTACAAAAGCTTCCAAATTCATTTGAGGTGTGCTCTCCTCCATTATCTAACCTAAGTATCTTGATTTTTCTTTCGGAGAGGTTTTCTACCAAGGATTTGAACTCCTTGAACTTTCCGAGTACTTCATCTTTTTATTTCAATAAATAAACCCAAGTCTTACGAGAGTAATCATCGATAAATGATACATAGTATACATACCTTCTTAGAGAGGTTGATGGGAGTTGACCGCATACATCTGAGTGGAAAAGTACAAACCTCCTTCTTTTGGTACATATCATACATCCTTCATTCTCATCGATGTTCCTGTCATGTGCTTAAGAGCCAAGTATCTACAGGACATAATCTTCAATTTCTTCTTTAGTTAACTTCTTGGGTGGCTCATCATCTTCAACTGCATGTGCATGATATCTTTTGTTATTTCTCTTCTTGAATTCTTCCCTTTTGGAAGGACAATTCTTTGGAATGTGTCCCATATTATCACAATGATAACATTGATAAGAGGAGAAATCTTTTTCCTTTCTTTGACCCTTATAATATTTCTGGAATCTCTTTGGAGAGTGAGATTCTTTATGAAAGTGGGTGAATCTATTTGGATAGTGAGATTCTTTATGAATGTGGGTCTCCTTTTGGAAATGAGACCTTTTATTTCCTCTTTTAGCATGAGCAGATATGGCTTGATCTTCATCCCTTAAAAGTACAGCTTCTCGGTTGGCTAGTCTTGCTTCTTCTTGAACACATTCTTCCCATAGACTGTCAAATTGGATTTTCTCTTTTCTTGCACAGATGGTTTGAATGAAAGTATCCCAAGGTCTTGTGAGACCATTAAGAGTTTTCATGAAAAGTTCATCTTCATCCAAGTTGTCTCCAATTCTAACTGTTCTTTGAATTGAGTAACCCTAGAGAAATAGTCTTGAACTATTTCTCCTTTCTGCATCTTTGTATTCTTGAGTTGGGTTCTCAAGTTCATCTTCCAATTGATGTTATTTTCTTCATACATTCTGGTTAGGGCATCAAAAATCTCTTTTGGATTATTCTTAGAATACACTTGAAGGATCAAGTGGTATTTAATAGAATTTGCAATTATACTTTTGGCCCTAATCATATCCTTCTTATACTTCTCTTTGGCTGCATCTTCTCTGGGTTCCGATACATTTTATTTTATGAATTTTTCAAGCTCATTCTCTTCAAGAATGAGTAAAATTTTGTACTTCCAGGCACGCAAACTTTTCACACCTTATAACTTGTCAACAAGCTTGGTGCTTGTAGACATCTTGACCTGGAGCTAGGAAAATGACCAGAAAATGAAAGTGCTTAGAAAATGAATCTGAACTTACCAGGAGATGCGTTGGGATGAGGCGAGTTTGATGGAGTCGACTGTTTTCAAAAATTCCAATATTTACTCCTTGAAATTTGACCTGCGCAAATCTGGACTGGTACTTTTGGCACTGGTTCTGGTTTCCTGGTTTTCTGGTACCAGTCAAAACTAGATTTTGAATTTCTAGAGAATCTGGCCACTGAAAAGGTGCGCTCAAGCTACCAAAGGATGCGCTAGGGTATGTTGATTTTTCAATAGGCAAGGCTTAAGCATGAAGTTCATTCCATTTTATCATTTTACTTAAACCATAGACAATTGTTTGCAGCAACCAAGATCACAAGAAGAAACACCATGCACAAGTACACAAGAAGTATCCTGGAAAACCCTTCTCAACAAGGTAAGAAAATCGAGACAATCCTTTGCTATATTCTTCAAGAGAAATACATCCACCACCATAAACACCTAACACACAAAAGGGTGCTCACAAACCCTAGAACCCTAACGCCCAAGAGAGGTGCACACTTTTCCCAAGAGCAGGTGTTTGCTGAAATTTCCAAACTCACACTTGTGTTATGATTCCTCAATGGGGAATTTACCTTTACATATATTAGACTGAACCTTTCAACACAAGTGTCTATTGGCACAACACGACCGACCTCAATAACTTATAACATAATTAATAATTACCATATTAATTATATTTTACATTAATTATCTTTTACATTAATGTGGGGCCAACCTGTACCCTTTACATTAAAAATATGGTTACAGGTAAGTCTGAATCTTCAAAATATAGCAAGGGATCTCATACACCCATTAGTTCTCAGCCACTAGGGGAACATCCACAGGGATATCCACATCTCTATCTCATTGCATCTCACAGGAGAACCACACTCACTAGTGCTCAACCACTAGGATCATGTTCACTTGTGCTCATCCACAAGCACGTCCACCTCAACAGATATTCTTTCCCACTGCATTACACATGCAAGTCATCTGGAGTTCATCATCTCAACTCTCTTCTTAGAGGATGCTAATACATCATTTCATCTCTGTCTCATAGCGATTCACCCAAATAATGGGATTTCACATGTTCACCTATGCTCAACCACATGCATGTCCAACTCAACAAATCTTCTTTCTCACTGTGTTACACAGGAGAATCATCCATATTTCATATCAACTCTCTGTATAAGGAGGAGGCCAACACAACGTTCCAGTTCTGTCTCATATAGGAACCACACACCCAACTCATGGGCTCTCTCTCAGGTCGACTCAATCAGTATGTGTCCTGGAGGATGTCTCACGCAGTTGTAATCATCAACACTCCCTCTCAACTAGGGAGTAATTCTCCATCAGGCCAAGTCTCACATGGAAGTACTGAAACTTTGTCTTGGCTGTAATCATCAACACTCCCTCTCAACTAGAGAGGTATTCTTCACCAAGCCAGTTTGGTGAAGATGTCCACAATATTCTCATGTGTAGGAAGGTACAACACGTGTACTACTTTCCTCTGCATCATGTCTTTGAAAATGATATTTTATCTCAACGTGTTTCGATCTATCATGAAACACAAGGTTCTCAAAGATCTTCACACAACTTTGGTTATAATCATAGAATCCATCTCATGATCAAGTAAATTTGTCAGAAGTTTATGAAGCTGCACTGCTTCACACACTCAATGATATATACTATGTTTTTGTGGTACTCAAGGCCACAGAGCTTTGTTTCTTGTTTCGCTAGGAAACCATGGAAAAATTCACAGTAAAACAACAACTGGATGTGATCTTCCGGTCCACTATACTTTTTGTCCATTCTGCATGTCCTTGCAAACTCAAGTCTACACTGGAGACATATCTCAAGACATATCTAACTGTTCCTCATAGATATCTCAATACATGTTTCGATGTTGTCCAGTGAGTCTATCTCGGCTGACTCATGAATTGGATAAGTACATTCTCTTCATAGCATATATTGAGTATGGGTTTAACCAGATATATTAGTGATCCAATCAGCTGTGGAACAATCTCGTCTGAATCATCATCATTTCAAATTCATCATCATCGATGTAGGCATGGATTTGCATTTAGTCACACTTAACTTCTTTAATATCCTCACTATATATTTTTCTTGACTCAGGAAAAGTCTCATTTGTCCTCTGTCATACTTCTTGTCCCAAGAATTTGTGTATCATACCTAGATCCTTTATCTCGAAATCAGAAGTCAAATCTTGCTTGTATCCAACAACTCAGTTTCTGGATCAAGTGTCTCATCATAGGCAACTCCAACTGTTTGTGGGAATCCTGTGGCCATAGATCTCAGTTTGTATTTCTCGACACTTCCACCAGCTGCATGCTTTATTTTATAGATCGACTTGGAAGTCACCATAGACTTCCCTACTGGTCTTGGAACAATGTCTCATACATCATTTTTTAATATATACTGTTATTTTTCTGTTATGGCATCTTGCCATACCTTTTCACCTATCACTTCTCTATGACAAGAAGGCTCAGAATCAATGATGTGGCTCATGGCTGAAGAGTAGCTCAAAAAATCTCTTTGTTCTCTCGGGATGTGCCTTGAGAGGCTTGTATGTTTCTCTTCCTCCTGCAGAGTGAGCATAGGCAAGCCTTTTATTCCCTATTGCAATATCTCTGGACATATCAACTAGAGAAACTAGGTCATCTGGAATAATATATGTCTCCCTCTGAACTACTGAAGGAGGAGAAGGTATTGTCTCACTGTCAATCTCCATTTGAGATTCTCTGGATCTTTGAAAGGCTATCTCTTCTTCAAGGACAACATATCTGCTTGTATCAATCTGTCTCTAACCAGGGATGTCGATCTGGAATGTCTTCAAAGATTCATTTTTATCCCATAAATGTATCCTTTCTCCCTGAAGGGTCTATCTTGGACTTCTTCTCTTTGGGTACATGAAAATACACTGGGCACCCAAATATCCTGAAGTGTTCAATCTTAGGCTTCACTCTGGTGAAGGCTTCTTCTGTAGTTATGTTTTTCAAAGTCTAGTGAAGACTCTTGTTCTGAACATATACTATGTCATGCATGCTTCTGCCCATAGAATCATAGAAATATGTTGGTCATGCATTATTGCATTGGTTGCCTCAATGATGGTTCTATTCTTCCTCTTTCTCAAATAATTTTGACTGCCTCTGAGTCAAGTGACTCCCTCTGAAGGATAAACATATTCCTTTGTTGTTAACCTGTCTGGAACAAGAAAACAAAAGGAACCAACAAAAGAATATGTCCTAAAGGAGAATAATGAGTACATCTCTAAAATCAAAACAATTTAAGGATTGTTGTCACAACTACAACACCTACTTGTAATGTAGCAAACTTTAGAAATATAGGTTAGAGGAATGACACTTACAACAATCAAAATTGGAGTCTTTACTTCTAGTGTGTTGTTCCTCTGAATGTAATGAGATCCCTCTGGATACATGACTTCAAGAAAAGGTTCCTTCCTCCTGCAATTACCCTCATGACAATGATACAAATAATATATATATACAAGTGCATACTTGAGGGTGTTGATGTGATTTCTCCAATGGCACCTGAATGATTTCTGTCCTTTGACATCTTCATGAAGAAGGTAGTCACAATGTCACCTTTTTGTATCACCCACAATAAGTAGTCCTATGAAGTCTTGTCTTCTAGGAACTTGAATATGCTTGATTCATCAAGCTTATCTTGCATCATAGTTCTGTTCATCATAATTTTAGAGTTTTCACAAACCCTTGTCAACTGGGCTAGAAAACCTAACAGATAGGATAGGCTAGCAACCTTAGATTTTTTTGGGATTATGACTTCCAACAATAATCTTGGAAATTCAGAAGAACACAGGTAATCTTGAAGGATTCTTCAAAGATCTACAAAAACCCTAAAAACCAGAAATCTGCAGAACCCTAGAAATCCTAGGGCCAAAAATAAAAAATTCTTGAAATTTCACTTTAAGAGATTTTGTAGGTGCGTTGAAGGAGACCGTACCCTCCTTTCCAAATTTCATCCCCAACGTCCAAGTATTAAGGGCTGGAACACTTCAGAAAGGAGGGTCATACAGATTTACTGGAAACCCTAGGAGGGTTGTACGATTCTGCATAAATAAAAAAATGACTGGTAGATTCTTGTGCAATGGGTTCTTCAAGAACTATTCTCTGATGCCATTTTGATTTTTCAATAGGCAAGTCTTAACCATTAAGTTCATTCCATTTTATCATTTTACTTAAACCATAGACAATTTGTTGCAGCAACCAAGATCACAAGAAGAAACACCATGCACAGGTACACAAGAAGTATCATGGGAAAACCTTCTCAACAAGGGAAGAAAACCCAACCAATCCTTTGCTATATTCTTCAAGATAAATACCTCCACCACCATAAGCACCTAGCACACAAAAGGGTGCTGACAAAACCTAGAACCCTAGCACCCAAGAGATGTGCACACTTTTCCCAAGAGCAAGTGTTTTCTGAAATTTCCAAACTCACACTTGTGTTATGGTTCCTCAATGGGGAATTTACATTTACTTATATTAGATTGAAATTGTCAACATATGTGTCTCTTGGCACAACAGGGCTGACCTCAATAACTTAAAATATAATTAATAATTACCATATTAATTATCTTTTACATTAAGGTGGGGCCGACCTGTACCCTTTACATTACAAATAGGGTTACAGGTAAGTCTGATTCTTGAACAATATAGCAAGGGATCTCATACACCCACTAGTGCTCATCCACTAGGGGAACATCCACAGGGATGTCCACATATTTATCTCATTGCATCTCACAGGAGAACCACACTCACTACTACTCAACCACTAGGATCACGTTCACCTGTGCTCATCCACAGTCACGCCCAACTCAACATATCTTCTTTCCCACTGCATTACACAGGAGAGTCATATGGAGTTCATCATCTCAACTCTCTTCTCCAAGGAGGATAATACATCATTTCATATCTGTCTCAGAACAATGCACCCAACTCATGCGATTTCACACGTTCACCTGTGCTCAACCACATGCACGTCCAACTTCGCAGATCTCTTTCTCACTACGTTACACAGGATAATCATATGGAGTTCATATAAACTCTCTGTAAGGAGGAGGCCAACACAACGTTCTAGTTCTGTCTCAGATAGGAACCACACACCCAAGTCATGGTCTCTCTCTCAGGTCAACTCAATTAGTCTGTGTCCTGGAGGATGTCTCACACAGCTGTAATCATCAATAGGGTAGGGTGAACTTACCTATATAGTTTTTAGTCGTAAATTACTCCCCAATAAAAATCCCTAATTTCCTTGTATGACAATAATGACATTTTTAGATACCCAGTGAAAGGTGCTCTATCCAGTCAAGATCTGATACCATGTTGAATTTAACGTTGTTATTAGGTTATTAATGCATTTCCAAAACAACAACATAAAGAGGATCACTGCAAGAAACACAATCACAAGGTACACAACATTTTATCTTGGGAAACCCTCATGGGGGAGAAAACCTAGCAAAAACTTCCTCAACAATAGATTGCCAATACAATGCCAAGGCTAAGAACCAAGAATAATCTAGGATTGAGCATGTGCCTCTCTTCTCCTTCTTCTTGCAACTGCAACTACCTTCAAAAGATGTGCACTTAGAAGTGTGAGTGAGTGATTAAACAAATGAGGTGCCATCCTCACTTATAAATACTAGTGAGGAGGTGCTAGGGTTATGTATCTTCACTTAGTGGGGCTGAATTCTTCCAAGAGTGGTTAAAATCACTTTATAAACCATAGGGGTTGACATTACAAATACCACCATATAAATATAGTTTGACCAATCCAAAAAAATGGGATTTGGTCTTATACAAGACCCGACATGATCAATCCACAAAAGGGGATTTGATCTATAAGATAATAAATCAAATATAATTATCTAATATTCTTTTAAGTTACAATATTTCAACACCTACAACATATTTTTAATTCTTGGCCTTCCCCTTCTTCTTCTCTAGATATATGTTGGCATAATATCCCTTCTAGTGACACCTAAAACATTTCACATTACTAAAGTCTTCATTACCTAGACTTGATTCTTCCTTCTTACCCTTGTATCTTTTCTTCTTTCCTTAATCATCCTCTTGATGAGGGATAGGTCTTCTACATATCATTTCTTCATTGAACAAGATTATAACATTCTTTCTTCTTTGACAAAGTCACCTTAAATATTATCAAAGGTAGGTAAATTGATGTTGTAGCATCGATAACATGACCACGGGTATGTCAAAAACCCAAGATGAGGGTGATGATGATGATGATATAGGGGAATAATACGTACATGAATGAATATTCATGAAGAAAGAATGGTTGATGAACCATGTATGAGAAAGGGTTTCTTAGAGAATTGACGGATACAACGACTGGCAACCCATGTGTTCCGGTGGATGGTTACTTTTTTATATGGAATTCAACAATGTTTATGTTTGCAGGTACAAGAGAAAGAGTATGAAGAATAAAGAATAAATAACATGGAAGAATGAAGATGAAGACAAAGGTAAAGAACCTATAAGATGAAGAGGGGACTAGTTTAAGGAAGGAAGGAATAATTCCTACTTGTATTGTTTAATGAATAATATGATGGAAAATGTAATAATTATTCTAGAAACTCTACATAGGAATGAGGGATGGAGAGAATTGAGTGAATATAGGGATGATGATTGTTGAGAGAAACATGGATAGGTTATGGAGAGATCATAGGAGATACTTAGGGAGAGATTGTTGGAAGTAGTTGAGGAAATAGTTGAACTAATTTCTCAATTATGATGTATTCATTATGGTCACCTCATATTATATAAAGAGACCATTTGTACAATAGTAAAACATTTAGGAATGATAGTTTAATAAAGCTTCCCCTTCGGGGGTTTGGAGAACATATCTCCATTGTCCTTTCTTTGCATAGTGTAGTGTGTGTGATTTTTATTTTCAACTGCGCCTTTGATGCTATCATAAATTCCATAAATTCTCATGAGCATGAACACCTTGGACAAAGGGTTCCATGATGGAACAAATACATTCAAGGAAATGTGTACTAACTTTGTGTTGTAGGAAAATCTCCCTGCAGACAGGTAGATTGCCTCAAAGAGCTAGACCCTAACACTAAGACAGAAAGTGCTTAACGTGGACACTGACTTCATTTCAAATCTAAACAAATCAATACATGGGAAGGAAGGAGAATAAAGGTACCCTTTTTATCGACGCTTGTCCCTGCACGCTCCGAGTTGAGCTCCAATCTTTCGCTCCTCGCTGAGTCCTGTAGACAAACAAAGTACGACCACTTCCTACTCTATTGATATTAGCTTGAAAATAGATCTATCTATCAACGCTAAGTTCATGTAAGATCAGACATAAACTAGAAATAAACAGGCCAAGCGTGTCATATTAATTAGAATAACGACAACAATACTTACAATCGTAGATGCGAATGCGACAGCTTCGTCAAGTCCCCTTCGTCTAACCCTTGCTCGAAAGATCCATGACCTGGATGGTAGCAACTTCACTGATCACTCTCCTTTGGTTGACTATGTGTTTCCTATGAGATCATAGGTTTCATGCTAGTAATTCTTCCCCCTTTTCACCATCATAGAGCCTACTTATATAGGTTGAGAGAGGCTTAACCTCTTGAATTATCTTTAGAACAAGTTGAGGAATCCCCTCCTTGGATCAGGGATCTCCTGATGGAACCAAGAATTCGAATGCAACTGCCTTCTAAACTTGAAAGATCCTCCCCTTATTCTCCTCAATGGGCCAACTACTGCCTCAGATTAGACAATGCTCCCTCAAAAGGGGCATCAGGGCGCTATAGCGCTCCCTAGGAAGCTTGAGGGGAGTGCCAACGCTCCAAGGATGGATAGTTCTCCTTCAGAGGGGCATATAAGCATTATAATGCTCCCTGAGACCTTATAGGGGAGCGCCAACGCTCCTAAGGCTGATGTAGGGGAGCACTCACCTTCAAAACCTTTTTTTAAGAGCTCCTTTCAGGTGATAAGAGTTCCTTGAATTTAGTTAATCATTCTCCTTCCTCCAAATAAAGTGTCTGAGTTATTCTAGATGTCTCCTTGGTGTCATCATCATGGCAGTATGCTTTGTTTGATGTTTGCGACACTTGTGAATGACATGCGATACTTGCGACAGTTGAGAGGATCATGCAACACTTACGACGCTTATCGAAGTGAGCAATATTGAGATGTAACAGATTTCCCCCCAAAGTATGAAGTTAGAAGATGCGAACTGATAACTGAAATGCTTTGTAGACGTTCAAGCAAGGGTATAGACTCGGAGAACCTGACGAAAGTTGCACACAAACATCCAAAAAATATCAGGACATCTATTCACATGGATAGAATCATACCACATTGGGATCAAGAAGAGTCTTAGAGTTAGGGTCTAGCTCTTTGAGGCAATCTACCTGTTCGCGGGGATATTTTCCTACAACAGAAACTGGCGACTCGTGGACACTGACTTCCTTTCAAATCTAAACAAACCAATACATGAGAAGGAAGGAGAATAGAGGTACCCTTTTTATCGACGTTTGTCCCTGCACACTCCGAGTTGAGCTCCAATCTTTCGCTCCTCGCTGAGTCCTGTAGACAAACAAAGTACGACCACTTCCTACTCTATTGATATTAGCTTGAAAACAGATCTATCTATCAACGATAAGTTCATGTAAGATTAGACATAAACTAGAAAGAAACAGGCCAAGCATGTCATATTAATGAGAATAACGACAACAGTACTTACAATCATAGATACGAATGTGACAGCTTCATCAAGTCCCCTTCATCTAACCCTTGCTCGAAAGATCCACGACCTGGATGGTAGCAACTTCACTGATCACTCTCCTTTGGCTGACTGTGTGTTTCCTATGAGATCATAGGTTTCATGCTAGCAATTCTTCCCCCCTTTCACCATCATAGAGCTTGCTTATATAGGTTGAGAGAGGATTAAACTCTTGAGTTATCTTTAGAACAAGTTGAGGAATCCCCTCCTTGGATCAGGGATCTCCTGATGGAACCAAGAATTCGAATGCAACTGCCTTCTAAACTTGAAATATCCTCCCCTTATTCTCCCCAATGGGCCAACTACTGCCTCAGATTAGACAACGCTCCCTCAAAAGGGGCATCAGGGCGCTATAGCGCTCCCTAGGAAGCTTGAGTGGAGCGCCAACACTCCAAGGATGGATAACGCTCCTTCNCCTTTTTATCGACGTTTGTCCCTGCACACTCCGAGTTGAGCTCCAATCTTTCGCTCCTCGCTGAGTCCTGTAGACAAACAAAGTACGACCACTTCCTACTCTATTGATATTAGCTTGAAAACAGATCTATCTATCAACGATAAGTTCATGTAAGATTAGACATAAACTAGAAAGAAACAGGCCAAGCATGTCATATTAATGAGAATAACGACAACAGTACTTACAATCATAGATACGAATGTGACAGCTTCATCAAGTCCCCTTCATCTAACCCTTGCTCGAAAGATCCACGACCTGGATGGTAGCAACTTCACTGATCACTCTCCTTTGGCTGACTGTGTGTTTCCTATGAGATCATAGGTTTCATGCTAGCAATTCTTCCCCCCTTTCACCATCATAGAGCTTGCTTATATAGGTTGAGAGAGGATTAAACTCTTGAGTTATCTTTAGAACAAGTTGAGGAATCCCCTCCTTGGATCAGGGATCTCCTGATGGAACCAAGAATTCGAATGCAACTGCCTTCTAAACTTGAAATATCCTCCCCTTATTCTCCCCAATGGGCCAACTACTGCCTCAGATTAGACAACGCTCCCTCAAAAGGGGCATCAGGGCGCTATAGCGCTCCCTAGGAAGCTTGAGTGGAGCGCCAACACTCCAAGGATGGATAACGCTCCTTC
>SNQJ01S0038977.1:24780-37151 GCA_010110895.2 Picea sitchensis | reverse complement strand
AGAATTATCAAAATCAAGAAGAAACAAGGATCTTGGATGAAGAATCTACTAAAATAATTGAAGAGGAAATTTTCAATAAGGTTGAGGAATCCCTAAATATTTATTAGGTAAAATTAGAAATTCAATCTAGAATTGAAGAAGGACGCCAAAATTTGATAATGGGGTGACATTGAATCTTTAAAAGGAGAAACAAGACAATATTCAAGAGGGTCACTAGAAGATACTTGAAGAAGTTGAACTTCATCTAAAATATGTACATGCCAAATATGATGGTATTATCTCCAAGGATAGAGTAATCAAAGAACAAGCAAAGAGGATAGATGATTCCATTTCCTATGGAAATAAGATATATGGAATGCATGTGTAGAGTGAAGGACTCTACTAGACTCTAGACTATACTTAGGGAAAACATTTGATGAAGATACTAGACTCTAATCCACATGGGCAAAATTTGAATAACTCTTCTCAAATAAATGGATCAAAGATAAAAACAAAATGGAGGAGATGCATTAAATTCAAGTGGAATTAAAGGAATAAAAATAAAATGCCTCCAAATTTCAAAAGGATAATGAAGAGCTAAGAAAATGTATTACAAATAAGAACAATGAGTTTGCTAATATGCAATCCCTTAATGAATCATTCATTAAGGAGGTTAAGAAATTAAATCAAGAAAATAGTAGGAAAGCAAAGTGGGAAAATGATGATTCAAGGGAAGATTTGAAAAATAAAGATGAAGAGATATGTAGATTACAAAACCATATTAAAAAAAATACTAGATTAGGTTAAGAGATTGAAAGAAGAAAATAAGAATTATCAAAATCAAGAAGAAACAAGGATCTTGGATGAATAATCTACTAAAAGAATTGAAGAGGAAGTTTGCAATAAGGTTGAGGAATCCCTAAATACCGATGAGGTAAAATTAGAATTGCAATCTAGAATTGAAGAAGGACACAAAATTTTGATAAATGGGGTGGCATTGCAACTTTAAAAGGAGAAACAAGACAAGATTCAAGAAGGTCATTAGAATATACTTGAAGAAGTTGAAATTCATCTAGAAGATGTACATGCCAAATATGATGGTATTATATCCAAATCTAGAGTAATCAAAGACCAAGGAAATAGGATAGATGATTCCATTTCCTCTGGAAATAAGATATATGAAATGCATGTGTAGAGTGAAGGAAACTTGTCAAATGTGAAACCATATCGACGCCCTCATTACCAAGAAAGATTTCAATTAAGACAATAAGTTCGATATCAACATTATCAAGGAATAAGATGGAGTACTTGTTAATATTCATGGAACAAGGCATCGAAAAATCACTCTTCAAAAATCTTATACAAGACCAACAACCACTACAAATTGTAGAAGTTACAACAACAATACATGGAATCAAAGAAAATAAATTATGCAACAAATAGCCACCAAGGATTAATACTGAAAACGATTGATTTTGGATGGACGGATCATCATCAATGGAATGAAGAAAAAATGAGCATAAAAAACCATATTACTTGGTTTCATCACATGTGAATCCTTTAATCGCAAAACTTTAAGGACAAAACCTTTTGAAGGAAGGTACTATGTTATGACCCAAGGGGGGCATATATGGGGTTAAATGTATATAATATGACTCCAAGGGGGGGCATGTATAGGGATAAACATACATGTAATGTGTAAATGTATATGTAATAGGGTTGGCCAAATAGTAATTGGGCCTCATGTGTAGTCTATGAATATATATATATATATATATATATATATAGAGAGAGAGAGAGAGAGAATGTATTCATTATTGAGAGATATGGATTGTGATGTATGAATGAATTTGGATATTTGGAAGAGTTTCTCCTGTTATTTAAGGAGGTATTGTGTAACTCATCTCTCTTATCTATATTGGAGTTGTGATCCATGCTCACATTGTTGTACATAGTGTGTACTTCTGGTTTATATTGATATCTTAAGCATTTGATACATAACATTAAGCCTTACTGATATGCACCATCATAGTCCATGTATCCCTTGATCATACACACTTTCACACCATTTTCCATTACATAACTTTGGAAAACACTTTTCCTAATGTTATTTTCACTTAATTAAAGTCATAATCCCCTTTTAGGACTTTTCCCCTCTTTATCCTATTCAAATAAAAGGTAAAAATCAATTAGTGGATAAGAATTGATTTGGTCAAACAATATATTTTATTATTTTGATCATATCAAGGATAACCATTATTTTTCCTATAAAATAAAGATATCCATTCCATTTCCATAGAGTTTTTTTCATTGAGAGTATTGAAATGATGCCAACATTTCCAGTGATTGTTTAGCTCCATTTCCTATTGTTACTTTCATCCAAGAGGAGAATCCACACCATTTTCCACACACTTGGAAGAGAAGAATAACCCTCCCATGGAAAGGCCACCAGGGGATTCTTGTTTTCAATGGTTTCTTCACATGTGTTGTTTATTTGATTCTTTCCATTGGGTATAGAGATTCATCCCATTCTTTGGATATTTCTACCACATTTTGCAGTTGGTATGTATTTTGTTTTATTTCTTTTATGGTTCTATAGCTAGGACAACTCAGCAAAATGGAGTTGTTGAAAGGAAGAACGAGATTGTAATGGATATGGCCAGGACCATGTTGAAAGATTCGAAGTCTAGAAATATATTTTGGGTACAAGCAGTTCACACATCAGTACATATATTAAACAAAGGGATGCTCAAAAGTAACAATGAAAAAACTCCATATGAGTTATGGAAGGGAAGACCAACAAACGTCAATCATTTCAGAGTGTTTGGAAGCAAATCCTACATAAAAAGAGAAGATGATAGAGTTGGAAAATTTGATTGTCGAGTTGATAATGGGATATTGGTGGGATACTCAAGAAAAATAAAGGCATACAAATGTTACAATCTAAGACTCAAGAAGATAGTATAAATTATAAATGTAAATATTGATGAAGAATATGTGCCAAAGATCAAAGAAGAAAACAAAAAGTTTCCAATGAACATGAAGCATAAGAATAATTAAAAGAAGAAGAGGTAGAATAAGAAGAAGAAAAACAACAAGAGGAGAAGTAGCTAGAAGAAAAACAAGAAGAAAACGACCAACACAAATTTTTGATTCCCTCCAACACTCCTAACCATCGGGTTTAGAAGAATCATCCACTAGGAAAAATTATTGGAGATAAAAATGAAGGAATATAGACCAGAGGAAGAAGATGACTACGTACACCAGAATAGAGACACCTTGCACTACTATCCACAGTTGAACCCGAGAGTTTTGAGGAAGACAGTAATGATGAACATTAGGTCAAGGTCATGGAAGAAGAACTGAATCAAATAGAGAATAATGAAACATGGCAACTGGTTCCAAGACCGATAAAAAAAAGTAATTGGTACAAAATGGGTGTTAAAAAAAAACTAAATGAAGATGGACATGTAACTAGAAAAATGCAAGATTAATATGCAAATGATATGTTCAAGTCGAAGGAGTAGATTTTGAAGAAACATTTTCCCCTATTGAAAGAATGGAAGCAATCAGACTAATCTTGGCCTATGCATGTCCCAAGAGAATCAAATTATATCATATGGATGTAAAATTAACATTATTAAATGGTGAATTATAAGAAGAAGTCTACATTGAACAACCAAAAGGGTTCTTGCTATAAAAAAAGGGAGATTGTGTTTTCAGATATAATACATCACTATATGGACTCAAGTAAGCCCCTAAATCCTAGTATGCAATATTGGATAGGTATTTACAACAACAAGGATTCAGAAAAGGGAACGCAGATAGAAATCTCTATGTGAAGGTTGATAGGAACAACATACTTATCATTGAAGTATATTTGGTTTACATTATTTTTGGAAGTGGTGATGATAGGATGAGTAAAACATTTTCCCAAGACATGTAGAATGAGTTTGAAATGTCACTACTTGGTGAATTGACATTCTTTTTGGGACTTCAGATATCTCAACTAGACGAAGGAATTTTCATTTCTCAAACCAAGTACATCAAAGAAATGTTGAAGAAGTTTGGAATGGAAGATTGCAAACCAATAAGTACTCCTATGGTAATCGATTGCAAGTTGAGAAAATATGATGAATCTAAGAAAATAGATTAGAGACTCTATAGGTTAATGATTGGGAACCTACTCTATGTGACATCCTCAAGACTAGGTGTAATGCAAGCCATTGGAAAAGTTGCAAGATTTCAAGAAGCACCGAAGGAAACTCATGTTATGGCAGTAAAGAGGATCTCCATATATCTTAAAGGAACAATGGAGTTTGGATTGTGGTATCCAAAAGGAAATGAGCTAACTATGGTCACCTATGCAGATGCAGATTGGGCAGGAAGCATTGATGATCGAAGAAGTACTAGCATAGTAGCTTTCTGTTTAGGTGATTGTATGGTATCCTGGTTAAATAAGAAGCAATCATCAATGTTGTTGTCTACAAAAAAATTGGAAGTATTGCAACAACAACATGTTGTGCTCAGGTTCTTTGGATGAAATAAACTCTACAAGATATATAGGTAAAGTATGATGAACCTATTTCGATATTCTATGACAATACTAATGCTATCAATATCTCTAAGAATCGAGTGATGCATTCCAAGGCCAAACATATTCTGGTCAAGTTTCACTTTATGCGGGAACATGTTACAGAGAAAAATATCAAGGTGGAGTATATTGGGACAAAGTAAGATATTGCAAACATCTTCACTAAACCTCTTCCAAGAGAGACATTTGAGTATCTTTGACAGAAAATTGGAATAGTTTATGCTCCATAGTGATTTCCACAACATTTTTGCAAAGAAGAAAATCATTATAAGGAAAAGACCCTATAGCGGAGGTTTTTGCGGAAGCCCCTATAAAAATATCCCAAAATTCCATTTGTAGCAGAGGTCACTAGCAAAGGTACGCGGGTGGATATTTTAGAAGAATTTTTTTTAATGGTGCATTTATAAGACTATACCACACTAGTGCGCCACCATAAATCAATGCACTAGTGCTAATAGACAACGATGCACCGTTGTAGAGTTATTTTAAAAAAATAGAAAAAAAATGATGCACATCATATAAAAGAAGCTCTCGAGCACCAGTGTGTATGAAATAGGCGCACCGATGTGAAACAAACGGGTGCACCATCTTCATGTTTTTCTTTTTATATTATGACACTTTTCTTGATTTTGGTAAAAATGTATGGCCAAGTTCACATCCTCCTTCCACATTCCGTGCTTTTATATCTGAAATTCTATGTGAAAGAGAAGGTGATGAATTATTTTACCAAAAAAAATGTCTTGGTGGAAATAAATATGATCGTTGTGGAAATCTAAGTTTGTTTCACTCAAAGTATCCTATTGATATGAAATATCAATCATTTTCTAATATAATAGTCAATTGGAAGAGATATGAATATATCAACAACATGGATCCACATTCTTCAAATGTTGTTTCCAAAGGATTGATTTGAAAGTAGATAAAATATGTGTGATAGATTTTTTGAATAAGTTTGAGGAATAAATTTATAAATATACCAAGCATTCACATAGAGCTTGATGGCAAGACCTACAATTCAAACAATCCCGTGAAGTGTTTCCACTGGGGACAATTTTGTCTGTAGTTGATTTTAAGGAGAATTACACATTCACTACACAAAAAGAAATACAGAGTGAATATTATCATTTTGATCAAGTCACTATATTTGTCCACGTTCTATATAGACATGCTCAACGGAGTCTTGATAACATAGAAAGAACCAATGACAATCGACATGTTATTNGAATATCACTTTTATATAAGTGATGATCAAACACACAATACACATTATGTACAACATTGTTTTGATAAATTTTATGATTCATTGAAAGAACGTGGGATAAGATTTGATTGACATTGGATATGGTCAAATGGATGTGCGGTTCATTTCAAATCTTCACGATCATTCTATTGGTTGTGGCGTCTTCATAAGAAATAAAAAAATACACATTGTTGGAATTTCTTTGAGACTGGTCATGTAAAAGGAGAGAACGATGGTGCAGGGGCATGTGTAAAATGAGCACTTCTAAGGTATCAGATGAACCCTCATGCCAATCAATTTGAATCTACTGATCAAGTTGTTGAATGGTGAAAACTGATGCTAATCCATGAAAATAATACATCAAGGGATGTGCACAAGTGTGTGTGTATATACATGTTACACATGTACACAAGATATTTTTATTCACGTGTTCAAATTTATATGATCTTCAATCATGTTCTTGATAGATTTCAAGTTAACAAGTTCTTGTCTTGTGCAGGTTTTTTTGGTATGTTGGAAACCAAGATGTAAATAGATCAATCCCATATGAAGCCAGTACAATACACGGGACACGAAAAGTGCATTTAGTTAAAAAAAAACTATTTCGAAATGTGTTTGCATTTGCTAGAATAAATGAATCTTGTTTTTGTTTAGTTTGCATAGAGGACACAAAATCCATAAAGATTTGTGAAAACGAAAATGTGGAATATGTTAAAGCTTGGAGACATACCGAACTTAATATAAAAGGGAAAATGGAACTTGCAAGCTCAGATGAGATGGAATCAAATGAAACTATAGTGTCAGTTGATGGCGATAGAGTTTCTGATCTTGTTAGAGAATGTAATTTTTATTTTTCAATTTTTTGAAAATATATTTGTTAAATATTTAAACAACTTGTAGATGTACTTGTAAGTTGAATATATAATTTTTTTATATAGTAGATGATTTTAATGGCGTGTGCATGTGTGCTAATCTAACATGAACTAATTGTTGAAACATATCAAATTATTTGCAGGAGATTTCTTTGTCAAGGTTGCACATGTAGACAACACTGAAAACGTGAAATATCATTTGATGAGATGCACATAACAAAATATGAGGTTATTAGAAGATTTTGATGATATCGGTTTTATATATGAAAGATGATCCATCGTATTTAAAGGATATTTTTTTCAAGAAACCCATCAAACCGATAGTCATGTTCACTTTCAAGACTATCAGTCGAATGTCATAAGTTGTCAATATAGTCATTTGGTAGTTGCAACACACATAAACTTAATAGAGGTTCAATCAAGAAAAAAAACAAAAGTTAGAAAATGGAAAATGTCAAATGTCGAATATGAACGAATAATTGAATATGGCATACCATTACGATTTCTTTAAACAAGTGACATACATTCCATAATTTTTTATTTTGGATTGAAAATACACGTATTTATGAATATCTAGGATTTTGGAATCATTTGGTTAGTTTACTTTCATGGTCCATTCAAATAAGGAATTATATTTTTGATGAATTATAAAGTTTATGTCTGGGTTCCTCAAATAAGAGATGTCTTAAAGAACATCTCTTATTGAAAAACTATAATTGATATCTAGTTCCTCAAATAAGAGATGTCTTTAAAGACATCTCTTTACATTGAATAACTACCCACTAAGTACCTTTTGGGACTTATTCAAAAAACATGACATCGTACATTAATTATGAACTCCTAAGTATGTCTAAGTATGGGTATTGGAGTAGGGACCTAACATTCCCTCCGCCTTCAACAATAGTGTTATTGTCAAAGTTGAATCTGTCAAAACTACTATAAAATCATTGTTTATTTTCAACTAGCATTAGCTATCTATCTATCTATCCTTCCATTGTATCAAGACTTCTTAAATTTTGGTCAATGCAATCAACATTCTCTTGTGGTAAGTATTGTCTTTGGTTGTAACCAAATGGAACCCTCATCAATAAGTTCTTGAGGGGTAGTCTAATTTTGAAAATTTTACCCCATGACCTTCTTCAAATAGGACACATGAAAGATTGGGTAAATCTTGGATTGAGATAGAAGAGCCAATCAATAGTCAACTAGGCCAATATGTTGGATCATCTAATAAGGTCTAGTAACATGAATTTCTAGAAATCATTTCCATAATAAAAGGAAAAAAAATTGAGACAACAAAAAAATCTCTCTTCAATTGTATTTGAATGGTTACAATAAGAAACTTAACATAGTAAAAACTAACTAACCTAAATGATCTTGACAAATCCATTATTAATGAAAGAACATAAATGCATGGATTTGAAGCTCAACATGCTTAAATTCATTAATGGATAGCATATAAAGTGGATACATCCAACTATCATATGTATACAAGCTTTCTCATCTCCTCTTTTAGATTCAAAGTATCCCCAATTTCTCTACTAGCTAGGGTAATTGTTATTGGAAAGATTATTGTGAATACCATTTGTCCCGAGTGGGGAGAGATCTTTGATGACCAAAAATACATTAATGGTGTTGTTTTTGTCTTGTGTAATGAGCGTGCACATCCAAGAAGGCATATTCATGAAATGGTGACTAGGCGTCTAACATCATGGATTCCCAACTAGGGAGGAAATTCCAATGGTATGCATTGTCATTAATATGTTTAAAGATGTACACGGACCATATCACAATGGTTTGAGATTGCGTTTTTGGTGATCATTGAAATGTTGTATGTTTAGATGCAATCAAACATGATCACCCATGCGAGGCATATGGATATACATGGGGTTATATCAGGTGTAGATTCATCCATTAAGATCTCCATAATCATTCAACCTTCAATCGAATGACTTGGTGGAGAAAATCCTCAATAATGTAAACTGATTCCAACTCTTTATATCATGTAAGTTGATCCCATTTTTTATATAAGGTTAGACTTATGGTTAGAGAAGGTGGAGATTCAACCATTAGAACTTGTAGAATCAACTAACCTTCAATTGAAGGACCTGGTCAAGAAACTATTAAATAATGTAAGTTGCTTCCAATATTTTATATCCTGTAAGTTGCTCCCCATGCTTGTTATAGTATATCTTCTTTTTCTAACTATTTGGTGATGCACGTTGCTATTTCAAGAAATATTGGGATCTATGGAGGTGTTAGAAAGAAGTTGTCATTGTCATAAAATGAAAAGGAAGAAGTTACCCTTACATTTCGATAATTATGAGAATTGTAAATTTGTTAATTGAATATTACAAGTAATACAGGGAAGTACTACCACGGGAAAACATGAAAATATCAATGAAGTTGGTTTATATCACTAGGGAGGTAAAGTATATGGATAAAGTTATATTACAACATATAACAAGTTAATAATATTTTATTCATGTGTTATTAATATCTTTCCTTTGATTTTGAATTAAAGAAATAAATATTTAATAATTTAAGTAACAAACTTTTATTAAGACATCTCTTAGGACATGTCTTAAGGAACATCTCTTAGACATCTCTTATTTAAGGAAAAATATCTCAATTATAATTTATGTATGGGTTTAAAGGGTTTATATAGTCTCATATATGTCTGATTATCACATATTGGTATGGTAGCTTGGGTTTCCCAGCAATCTTGATCATCATAGTAGTGAGCGAGTCTTCATCCATCCAGTTTTTCCATATGAAAAACTATGTCTCAAGTAGTAATAGAGTTACTAGTTTTCCGATCGATATGGTCAAGGCTGAGTAATATCAGTCAGTTCGGGGATCACTAGTCCATTCCAAAGATGGTAGGGGAAATCGACTTTGTGACAACTTAGGAGGGGAGAGATTCACTTAATCTGGGTTGATAATCAATAGGGTGAGGTTCGCAATGTGAGGTAGTATCCTAAGACCTGGTAAAGTCCTGGTCTCCAGAACCACCAAGCATATAATGAACCTAGCTAGTAAATGGACATATCGAATTGAAATAATTTCCTTCCCTGTCTGGGGAATCAAGGTCTTGTTGGCATGTTTTTTAGACAGAGGCAGAGTATCTGTGTTTGTCATAGATGGCGAACATCAGCATGATCAGTAGCGTAGAGATAATGACAAGATCAACAGTGTAAGATCAGAAGGAGGAAAATAGTCAAAGCATGACAAAGGTTTTGTTTCATAGTTTGCAGATCGGGAAATCCAAAAGAAAGAGGTTCGAACTCGCAATATGTGAAATGGCGATAACAATCCTGACCATTGGAGTCATAGGACACATGGAAAGCGATTGGAATTTTGATGACTTTCACATTGGAGGATTCAACGGAGCATGGTGTGGGAACTTGCAATATGCGAGATCACGAAAAATATGGACCATCGAATCATCGAGATCATGTACCGTTGATCATGCTCGATGAAGTTCATAAGTTCACAAAATACGAAGCGCCTTTTAGTGCAACCTGTGGTCACCACTAGTTGTCACGTTAGGGGAAGAAGCTAGCGGTGCTAAGCTCCATCTCAGAGTCTCGGTGATCGTGACTTGGAGTATCGAGATCCTTCATCACAGGAGTCATGATATACGAGATCGCGATGAGATCTGGACCGTCGGATCATTGGAGATCTCGATCGTTGATCAGGATCAATGAAGTTCATAAGTTTGTGAAATATGAAGCACCTTTTTGGCACAGCCTGTGGTCACCACTGGTGGTCATGTGAGGGGAAGAATCTAGCGGTGCTAAGCTCCATCTCAGAATCTCGACGATCGCGACTTGGAGTATCAAGAACCTTCATCACAGGAATCGCGATATGTGAGATCACGAAATTCAAATTCTGTTTAGCGATTGGTCACAACTATGGGCATGTGAAGGAAGGAGCTTGCAAGTTGCAAGGCTCCATTTCATGATCGAGAGTTGGAAGAGTCAGAGTGACTCGCAACAAATTCGTGAAATGCGAAATTGTGAAATGCAGTTTCAAATAAGGCTGTGGTCACAGCTAGTGGTCACATCTGCGGAAGATGGAGGAAGGAGCTAGTGCAACCAAACTCCATTTCAGAGATCGCGACTTGGAGAGTCGAGATGTCTCATCCCCAGATCCACGAAATGCGAGTCACAAAAGTACCTTATGAACAGGCGTGTGGTCACCGCCTGAGGCCACATGTGAAAGGAAAGGTGAAAGGTGCCAAAGGCACAAGGCTCAATAGGTTCACAGTGTAACTACTAGAAACGACTGATGGTTTCTTCTAGAGGACTCGAAGAGACTTCAGGGTGATCGCTAGAGAAGATGAAGAGTCTCGAGGCATCTTCCAGTGGAATGAAGACTGTTCATAGAGGTTATTGACAGATGTAATACCGTTGGAGCCTAGAACTACAACAGAGGGAATGAGCTCAACTGTGATAGAGAAGATGAAGAGTCTCGACTGTTGGAGAGGCTAAGGAATCTCGACATAATACCCAGTGATGATGGTGTTAATATTATGGTAGATGCGGGAGGTATTTACCTCCACATGTGAACCTGACGAGAATAGAAGACTCTGGAAAGAAAGAGAAAACCCTAATGAGTTGGATAATAACCCTAGAAGCCTTGTCGGCTCAAGAAGATAATTTATATTAGGTTATTAGCCTCCAAGAGAAGAAGTCGACCATAAATATTAATAATATACTGAACAGACACATATCCAGAAGGATAAGTCATCCCTAACAAAACTGGTAGAGCCACTATAAATACAGGGCACCAGTTCTCATTTGACAGCATCTCAGAATTGCAGTTCCTAGTTTGGTGCGCACTGCAGTTGCAGTCTTGTGCGCAGGTTTGGAGGAGAGCTGCTGGTGCAGCTGCAGTAGCAACAAGTTTTCAGTATTGGATTGAATATCTCTTGGCTAGGGTTTGGGAATATATGATCAGTCTTTTGTGTTGCGCTATCCTTGGAGAGAAGTGCACTACCCTTTAGCCTAGGGTTTTCTTCTGGAGGAATTCTCAGTCAAGGTTAAGGTGCTCAGAGGGAGGCCTCGGCCTATGGTTGGGTGACGAAGGTATCATCAATGGTAAAACGAGCACACCATATTCTATATTCTAATAGGTTATGGGTCCACACCCCTTTAGTCAGCCTAAAACGCTGGAAGGAAACATAGCCGCTAGATATTGAGCTCGTTGAGGAACTGCTGCTAGGGTTACTAGCAGAAGTAGCTTCCAAGACACTGCAACTAGGGTTACTAGCAGGGGCAGTTGAAAAAACCCTAAATCTCTTGTCTAGGCACCTTAAGTGATGATATTGACCTAATCTCCAGATAGATCAGTGCACCTTAGCCCAGTGCATCTCCTGGTACTATCAGAAGACCAAGACGTGAAGTTTGGATTTCTGGTCAAATCTAGGGTTTGACCAAGTCAAGCAGCCATGACGAACTCTATGAAGTCTGAGAACATGTTAGATGGAGCCTCTAACTTCAGAGCATGGAAGACAAGGATTGACCTCATCCTTGCTAAGAATAAAGTATTGGATATTGTGAAAGGAAAGATTGTGAAGCCAAAGTTTAAAGAAGGAGAAGAGAAGGAACTGCAGAACGTTGCAGCTATGGAGAAGTTCAAAGATGTTGACATCAATTCCATGAGTATCATAGTGGATTCC
>SNQJ01S0038977.1:0-19807 GCA_010110895.2 Picea sitchensis | reverse complement strand
GAAAAATATTTGAAAGAGATGTTGAAGAAATTTTAGATGGAGGATTCCTCTCCTGTTAGTACACCTATGGTGGTTGGTTGCAAGCTCAGTAAAGATGATATGTCACCCGATGTTGATCAAAGGACATACCGATCAATGATAGGGAATCTTCTGTACATCACAACTTCCCGTCCTGATATAATGCAAGCTGTTGGAATGGTAGGTCGCTATCAGTCTTCTCCTAAACAAAGTCATCTAGTAGTTGTTACAAGGATATTTAAATACCTGAAGGGAACAATGACTTATGGTCTGTGGTATCCCAGAAATCAGAATTTTCAGTTAACTTCTTATTCAGATGCAGATTGGGCGAATTGTGTGGATGAGAGAAAGAGCACTAGTGGAGGTGCCTCTTCCTGGGTGACTCATTGGTAGCATGGATTAGTAAGAAGCAGAGATCTATTTCCTTATCAACTACAGAAGCAGAGTACATTGCTGCTGCTACTCACTACACTCAGATTTTGTGGATGATTCAAACTCTTGCAGATTTGAAGGTAAACTATATTGTTCCGATTACAATTCACTGTGATAACACCAGTGCCATTAGTGTCTCCAAGAATCCTGTTCTTCACTCCAAGACTAAGCATATCCCAATAAAATATCATTTTCTTAGAGAACAAGTTACAAACAGAGTCGTTCAACTAAATTATATTCCTTCCATAGAACATATAGCTGATATCTTTACTAAACCATTAGCAGCGACTCCTTTTGGATATCTTCGTCAAAAGTTGGGGGTTATAACTTCTTTCATCTAATCTGTTCACCTGATCAGGGGGAGTACTTATTGAATATCTATTGTTTTTCTAAGTTACTCATAGTTGACAGGGGGAGTATGTACTGCAACAGCTTAGGGTGAGTGTGTTTCTTGTTTGACATTGATGTCAAAGGGGGAGAAAGTGTGGTAATTTCAAGGATGCTACAGTGGTAGTAATTTCAAGGATGCTACAGTGGTATAGTTGCATGTTTTTCAAGGGGTTGCAATCAATGCCAAAGGGGGAGATTGTTGGCATGTTTTTTAGACAGAGGAAGAGTATTTGTGTTTGTCATTGATGGCGAACATCAGCACGATCAGTAGCGTAGCGATAATGGAAATATCAACAATGTAATCTCAGAAGGATGAAAACAGTCAAAGCGTGACAAAGGTTTTGTTTCGGAGTTTCGCAGATCGGGAAATCCAAAAGAAAGAGGTTCGAACTCGCGATATGCGAACTCGGGATAACAATCCTGACTGTTGGAGTCATAGGACATGTGGAAAGCGATTGAAATTTTTCTGACTTGCACATTGGAGGATTCAACGGAGCATGGTCTGGGAACTCGCGATATGTGAGTTCACGAAAAAATCTGGACCGTCGAATCATCGAGAACGTGGACCGTTGATCAGACTCGATGAAGTTCATAAGTTCGCGAAATATGAAGAGCCTTTTGGTGTAGCTTGTGGTCATCGCTGGTGGTCACGTGAGGGGAAGAAGCTAGCGGCGCTAAGCTCCATATCAGAGTCTTGATGATTGCGACTTGGAGTATCGAGATCCTTCATCACAGGAATCACGATATGCGAGATCGCGATGAGATATGGACCATCAGATCATTGGAGATATCGACCATTGATCAGGCTCGATGAAGTTCATAAGTTCATGAAATACGAAGTGCTTTTTTGGAACAACCTATGGTCACGTGAGGGGAATAATATAGCGGTGCTAAGCTCCATCTTGGAGTCTCGGCGATCATGACTTGGAGTATCGATAAGCTTCATCACAGGAATCACGATGCGAGATCACGAAAATCAAATTATGTTTAGCACTTGGTCACAACTGTGGGCATGTGAAGGAAGGAGTTTGAAAGTTGAAAGGCTCCATTTCATGATCGAGATTTGAAACGTGAAATTGCGAAATGAAGTTTCGAATAAGGCTGTGGTCACAGCCAGTGGTCACATCTGCGAAAGATGGAGGAAGGAGCTAGTGCAACCAAGCTCCATTTCAGAGATCGCGACTTGGAGAGTCGAGATGCCTCATCCCCAAATCCATGAAACGCGAGTCAAAAAAGCACCTTCTGAACAGGCGTGTGGTCACCGAATAAGGACACATGTGAAAGGAAAGGTGAAAGGTGCCAAAGGCACAAGGCTCAATAGGTTCACAGTGTAACTGCTAGAAATGACTGATGGTTTCTACCAGAGGACTCGAAGAGACTTCGGGGTGATTGCCAGAGATGATGAAGAGTCTTGAGGCATATTCCAGTGGAATGAAGACTGTTCATAGAGGCTATTGACAGATGTAAGATAGTTGGAGCCTGGAACTGCAACAGAGGGAATGAGCTCGACTGTGACAGAGAAGACAAAGAGTCTCAACTGCTGGAGAGGCTAAGGAATCTTGGCATAATACCCAGTGATGATGGACGCATGGGTTTAACCGCTAGAGAAGCTGAAGAGTTGCAATGATGATCAGGTAGAGCACTCGACATGGGGAGAGCATGCAGAAGCATTGTGAATAGAGGATGCAGAAGATGCACAAAGAGAATAAAAACGCAGAGAAGAGAAGAGATTGGTGGTTATTGAGAGTGATTCAGGTGTGTAGAAGGAGGTAGAGTGCAGCAGCTGAAATGCACAGAAGAGAAATGGTGCATAGAAGGGACATGGTGCGCAGAGCATAAAAGGTAGAAGAACATAAAGCGTAAGAAAGAGGGTGCAGGAAGACATTGATGCAGGTAGAGCAGAGCAGTGTAGCAGAACAATGATGAGATCGGTAAGCCATTGATAAATATTGTATCACTGTGATAAATTTATATATAGAAAAATTTATATTTCAGGGTGGTAGGGAGGTGCTAGGGAGGACTGTTTTCCTCAGAGGTTCAAGTGGGTTCTTGAACACAAGGAGTTGTAGCTTCCATCTGGTTGCAGCCAGAGAAACTAGGGTGGTAGGGTGGTGCAAGGGAGAAAAAGTGTTCTCTGTTATACACGTTGGAGCCTATGTAACTGGAAGTTGGTGCTAAAACATTAAGGGAGTTGGTGCTTCCTTCTAGTGGGTTCTAGAGAAACCAAAGAGTTGGTGCTCTCAAACAAGTTGGAGCTTGTAAAACAGAGGTAGTAGCCTCACATTGAGTTGGTGCTCAATTATAGATGATGTACAGAACTTAAAAGTCTACCTATCATTTCGAAGAAGAAGAGGTTTTCTCCCTTTATGGGTTTCCTCGTGAAAATTTGTCTCTGTGTATATCTTATGTGTGACTGATGCTCATTATTTATGGTGTCCATATGTTGTATAATATTGATGATCACTTGAAGAAAGATTAGGAATGTTTTAATAGACTTAAAATTGTTTAAGCACAATAACAACTGATTCACCCCCCCTCTTAGTTGTCTAAGTAGTTTCAACAGGTCTTTTGTACCAAGAGGGGGTCTACTCACACTTGGCTCTATCCCACATATCTCTAAGAAGAGGAAATCCCCTTTAGGTAAGTAATAAGTAGTTGAACATGAATAAATAACCTATACGTTTTAGTTCCTCTATATGTTCTAGAATGATGGATCTCCTCCCTAGGAAAAACTAGAAGGATGAGAGGAGGATGGGGTCTCCTATTGGTTAGTTACTACTCCTTGTTAGGGGAAGGTGTTTCCTAGTACTGATGGATGTTAAGAACTAAGGTGTCCCTTTTTGGTAGTATTACTCCATTTTGGGTGATTATTACTTGAACCACGTACTAAGTTCTTCAACCTGATAGCTCCATCTAGTTGTGAAGCAATTTGGCTTCAAAATTTGGTATCGAAGTTGATCGTTGGGACACCGCAACCCACTATTATTCATTGTGATAATTAGAGTTGCATTAAGCTCTCCGAGAATCGAGTCTTCCATGATCAATTAAATCACATTGCGATAAGATATTATTTTTTAAGAGACATAGTATGGAGGAGATAATTCATTCTAGATTACATTCCTATAGAATCACAAGTGGTCGATATTTTGACGAAGCCCCAAGCAAAGAGAAAGTTCAAGACACTAAGAGACAAGCTTGGTTTTGTCGAAAACACGTTCTTCATAGAAAGGGGATGTTAGATTTCATTTATCTGAGCTTGTTCCCCTGATGGTTTCCTTCATCTACTAAACATTAGGGTTTTCAATGTTTTAGGATCATCTATTTTTAGACCATTGATGGAATCTTTCATTTTCGTATTTTTTGGGACTCTCTATTTTTAGACTATCTATGTTTAGCAGATCTATTTTTAGAATGCAGTTCACTGTTTGACTAGTGATTAGTCATTAGTGAGTTAATGGCATTTAATAATGAATTTGGGGCATTAATTAGGGGAGAAATCCACTCCACTAGTGCACCTCCCTCCTACACAAGTGTGCCTTATCTAAAGAGGAAAAGTCAAATTTACCCCCATTCACTTGATGCATGCCAATGAAACTTTAGTGAGACACTCATGTGGGGAAACCTTCCTAATAGAGCTAGTGTGTTAGTTTAGGAGAGTTAAGAGTGTCTTTTGCTATCTTCTTTATTTGTTTCTTGTCTTCTTATACCACTTGGTTTCTTGAGATGAGCACGTGGCTAGTTATCGAACGAGTTGACTTGAGAAAACACACCCATTTTGATAAAATATATACAAGAACAACAAGATGATGGAAAAGGTTCACTATCCAACACTTTTAGTATTCACACCAATGGTACACATTTATAGTACAATGGGTGATTCCACCTTATAGAGATATTTTCTCTAGATCCTAAAATCATGCATGATGACTATGCTAGGAAAAATTAACTAACTCATTAGTTATCATTTGAGGATATATTACTAATATCCTAAATGAATAATAAAAATATAAGTGACAATTAAACTTAGTGATTGGTAAGGTAATCCATAGGCTAACATTCCCCCCCTCAATCACAAGTTCGATCAATAATATGATCAATGAAGTATAAATTGGTATTATTTCCAAGTCTTCATATTGAAACTCATGATCTGAGCCTCAATGAAGAACTGCTTGAAAAACCGCCAATTTGGATGTCGAATGGTTCATCTGAAATGAACTGGAAGAGAACTAAGATATGGAAGTGAAAAACTACAATATATGAACATTCCCTCATTGCTTGACAATTTGATCATTTTTCCAATTATTTGAGCTAGAATAATCTGATGTCTTTTGATAATTGGTGAACATGTAGTATCACCACTCTACTATCATTGTATCATTGAAGTGCTCTTTGAATATGTGGTATGGGATAACCACTGACCAATTGATACCATGTATGTGATGTTTTTTGGATGACCACTAACCAATTTTGACACTTTTAGGTGTCCAACAACATCCCAATCATGTAATGTGTATGATTCAATTGCAAGTCATTGAACCATAATTCTGCCAAACTTTGTCATCTACAGACTGCAATTTCCCATCTGGAAAATTTGATGCCGATATGGCATATTTGATGTTTTTTGTTGTCGAAACTTTTGGTCTGACAACCATCTTCAATTCCATCATCAATTCCCCCCTTTTTCAGTTGAAAGGAGAGACCACAAGTGGTTTCTCGGACCATATTTACTTTATTTTGGAACTACCCCCCCTTAAGGTACAAAGGAGTTACATAATTGTACTCTCCCCTTCTAGGCTCAAGAGAGTAGCATACTTGTTCCATTTGTATACAACACAAAGTGAGCATATGGAAACAACCACATGTTATATCATCCCGTGAGGGCCATGCTCGAAAGCTACGCCATAAGGGGACCACTTATTTGAGGTACAAAAATATTATGTGCTGCAAGATTGGTCTTTACTCGAGATTGAATTTTACGGTAAGACTTATATAATTGCTTGGTTATTGATGACCACTGCCAAGGATCAATCCACTCATAGTGAATCTGTAATCTTGCAGGTTTCTTCAGTGTTGAACATCTGTCTGAAGAATGGTTATGCTTTCCACAATGCTGGTAAGGATGGAGATCAAAACAATGATTCTCCATGTGACCAACTCAATTGCAATGTTGGCACTATGCATTATGATGCTGAACTTGAACAAGTGAAGTTGAAGCTTCTTGAAGGAATCCAACACTTTGGAACTGGATTGGTATGGAATAATCGAGAATATGAAAGGTAACTTCCTTTTCATATCCTAGTCCTATTCTATTCTTGTTTTAGATGATTTCTTCCCAAGGTCTAATGATGGGATTGGAAAGAGTATTCTGAACCTATTAGTTTGAAATCCGTGGAAGTGGATTTACTGTATGTTGTTGTACCATTGAAATATTTTCTTCACCGAACTCAAAAGAAAACTCTTGAAATGTAGGTTCAAGAATACCTTCATTTTTTCCTGCATCTGTAGTTGTCTTACTGAGTTTATCCTTCACTGACTGTTGATCAAAAACATCATCATCATCATAATCATCTTCAACATCATAGAGAGGGTTGTTCTGAACAAAAACTAGTTCAAAAAACTTTAGTGGTTGTTGATTTTTGAGATCTATCAACTCATCATTCAATAGCTGGGATTGGGATTGAATAAGTCTAACTTTATCTTGCATCACTTGCAAACAAGTTAGCACTGATTGAAGAGTTTCTTTGTTCAATATCACTGTGTTTTCTTCAGTGGTGTTTATTAGAGTGTTCAAAAACTCTAATAATTCGAGACTTCGAGCCATTTCAAAACACTAAATGAGGTATCCTTGTGCAAGCAGATCCTAATTACAATTTGACTCGACAAAAGAAGGATTACTTGCAACTCACTCACTTCAATCACTCGCTTGAACTTCACACTTACTTGAATTTGTCACACTCCTTTGAATTTGTTTGCTTGAACTTGCTTCCATGAAGTTGAGGATGTCGGTTACCACCAAAAAATGCATCCCAAAGTATGATGTTTCCAATGATTCATTGCTAGGCACAACATTTGAAAAATGGACTCAAAAATTAGAGGGTGTTGGGTTCAACCGAGAATGCACCCAAAAATTACAATTCAACTCAATTTAAATTTGATTTCACTCTTACAAATAACTATTGCAAGTAGCAAATGATATTCAATTTTGAATACTTCATTAACTTGATTTGCGTATTGCTTGATGTATAATTGTTTGTTTTGAATTTGAATTGATATTCAAATTAGAATTCATTGTCGATGCTTTGAAACCTTGATTATGAGCTTGATGTGTGCAATGTTGATATGATTGATAATTTGATATCTTTGCTTCTTCTTGATTACTTTGCTTGATTGTGCATGTACTTTCTTGACATTAATTGTGTGTGTTTGTTTTCCAAATGAGATGTGTCAAAGACTAGACACAAATTATCATCTTCAAAGATAAAATAATCCACTAGCACAATCACGATCACACACACACACAATGGTAGATATTCCTAAGATCCCCTTATTCAATTTTGGGAGGATATAGGACACTTCAACACCAAGAAAAATATATTTTTATTATAATTCTTTTCTTGATACAACTACAGTGGTCAAGATCTCTATCCTTTCAATGAAATGAAACTTGTCAAAATTTGACGATTTCTTTTATACAATATTTCCCTCCAATAAAAGTGAAAACCCATTATTTTACTCTAAAAATACTTCTTATCACTCCAAAAGTTGTTCATAAATAATATTTTAATAAAATATTCTTTATAACTCATATGTCACTCAATTTTGCAGATCTAAAACATCAATATATCTAAATGAAAACAAAATGGAATATTGTGGATGCAATAATAGATCCATTGATGTACAATATTTTCAGAAGAGGACAAAGTCTAGCATAGATGATTTTAGGGGCGAAATTTCGCTCATGGGCGAAATTAAGGGGCCTCCAATTTTTTATTGGGCGATTTTTTTTGTATTAGAGTGATTTTTTTAAACTTATATCATTAGCCCGTAATTTATTTTAGGGGAAAATCATGTACAGGGTTAGCCCATGTTTTTAGGAGGAATTGAGGAAAACAAATTATATTTAACCCCAAAAATTTGGAGGGACAAGCTTCCATTAGCCAAATTTCTAGAAGTATGGGAATTTCTAATAGCTTCTTCGCCCTGCCATTTGGTAAAATCAGGGTTTATGGTTTACTTTTGCCCCAATTTTTTGGTATGGCCAGTGGGCAGTGGGCACTGGGTAGCTACAATATTCCCTTTTCCTGATTTCAATCTTCCCTTTGCCCGATTTCCAAAGAACATGGAAATTTTTGGCCCTCCCACATGGTAAAAATTATATGGGATTTGAAATGAATTCCCCGGTTTACATATTTGTGCTTATTTGAATTTCCCCTTTAGGCCTTGACAGAACAGAGGTTTACAAATTACGGTTTTACTCTTCGACGTTCTTCTGCTACCTCTTATTTCCCCTTTGGGCCTTGAGGTTTATGGTTTTAGTATTTTACTCGATGGTCTTCTGCTGGGTAACGGGTTATTCCCAGGTTCGGCCCAGGCACTACTCGCAGAGGATGACCCCACCTTTGTTAGCCTTCCAACAGAAGAGGACGACCTCGCTCCCAGAGGAGGACCCCGCTCGTGGCTCGATGTTGAGGCTCGACCACACTGGAAAACTAGCATGTCTAGATTCTGATTCTCTATGTTTCCATCAAACAAGTGGTGTAGCCGCGACTTCAGAGAGGTGCTTACTAATTTTCTATTTGTTGAACATATAAGTTAGTGAAAGTCTTTTTACATCCATCCGGTGTAATTTTCATCAAAACTATAATATAATAGATAACACAATTCAAATAGCATTTAAATTGTTTAATGGCATGAAGGTTTCATCATAGTTGATTTCTTGATTCTTTGCTTAGCCCTTGGATACCAATATTTCTTCATGACTATCCAATGATCCATTGACTTGTAGTTTATTTTGTATACCCGTTTTCATCTTCCTATTGGTACTACACATCATACCTTTTTCTCTGGGAACCCCTTTGAAAATACTTGGAGGGCCTTGTGCTTTTATATTAATCTTTTTAGTTCGTGGTAACATCCCTTTGATTCTCTTGTTTAGAGAAACTAAGATGAGTCAAATTTATGTCCCAATGAGACTATTTGGTTCCACCTTGATTCATGTTACAAATTATTAGTACCTATGTGAGTCGTACTCATCATGTGTTGCCCAATATTAACCTCTAGTTGTCCTAGTGGTTTATTGATATGTCATTTAAAATATGTGTTCCCAATAATTGACCATTCCTAGTGGAATGCTTTCAGTCACTACTAGGTGATTCTTGCATTTATTGTATGAAAAAGGAAAGTCTTCAGTACACTTCTCATTTCCTTCTCCATTACCTTTTGTTGTCATTCTATGTCAGCCACACCTTAATTTCTACCTCATGTTGGATTCAATGACTCATCATTACCTTGGTTCTCATGGTCCTCCCCCTATTGACTTCAAAACCTATATTCTATGGGTTTTTCTTAGAGTACTATCTACCTTGGCCTCATCTTCATCATTGGTGGGTGCCTTAGAATAAGCAAGGATAGACATGAGTGCTCCTTGACATGATTGTTTCATACATGCTTCACTTCAACTCATCATTACACTTTTGAGAAATATACACTTGGAAGTTCAATGATCCAATTGATTCTACCAATTTCTCAAACATTTTTTAGATGCATCATACCTCAAAAGGCGGTTTCCCTTCAAGTATTCCACCACATGTTCTGGCATCACCATTTTATTTCAAATATATAGCTCCATTTGTTGTAATTCGAATACTAGGTCTTGGAGTTTACGAACACCATTGTCAGCTTTTTGGTCAATTCTGGACATCAATAAAATTTGTTTACAACAATTTACAGTTTAAATTTTGGTCAATTTTGGACATCAATAACTAGGAGTTCCCTTGTTTACAACAGTTTCCATATTACCCATTGACAGATTCTACACCAAATATCAAGGAGTATTTCCAAATATCTGATCTTGAATACCCTTGTTAGAAAAAGGCATTAAGCACTCAACAACATGACTGGGACACCTGTAGTAGCAACTATGTCCATATTCAATTAGTGATGCTCATTATTATGTGGACACATAAAATTGTAGAGAAACATAGCAAGATGAGTTGGTGGATGAGCAACATTTTGAAGGGACAATGTGGCAAAAGGCCAATTCCATTTCTAGTTCCATGAAGAAGGTGAGCATTGAATTTTCAATATAGCCACACATGGGTTTCTTGAATTGCTGTCAAAAGCTTGTGGTTCCCTGCAACTTCATTTTTTATAAAAAAATCTTTAGGTTTGAGTAGGTTACTAACCTTCCTCATGTGGGGATGGTAGGTATCTTAGAGCCTTCACGAAGTCTACAGAACTAGATTTTTCTTTCTTCATCCAGCTTGCATCCCAAAGATACCATTCCTTTGAACTCGATTACAACACCACCAAAATATATATGCTTTGTTTTGGTTTCATTTTTTTGTCTCATGGATGGCTGACGGGGGTGCATACTCAGGGTATTTTCTTCTCCAACTCTTGCTGAAAGATGGCTATGGATATGTTTTATTTTCTAACATGAAATGGGCAACACAACGTTCTCATTTCTTGTATTTCTTCATTAAACAATTCTTGCAACAGTATGTTTCTCAAAGCTTGGCTGCAGATCTAAAGAGGAATTTCTTGGAAAAATTCAAGATTTCATGCTAGAGTGAAGGTTATCTACTTCTGTAACCTTCAGAAACATTTCAGAACCTTAAGGCAACAAGGATTGTAGGGTTTTAGATCTACATGCTGTGATTTTGAACCAAAATGGATTCCTGGGAGTGTCCCAATTGACCCCATAGCACAATGAACCCAAATAAGGCACTGGAACTCACTTCTACAACCATCCCATTTGTCGTTTTAACTAAACTTTCACAAGGAACAGATCTAGAGATTTTAATGAATATTTGACTCAGATCTATTTTGGATAGGGATGCCCTCCACTCACAATTCCAGACCTCTAGAAAGGGAGAACTCACTCTTGGGGCGCAGAAGTATGTTGGATGAGACAGGGATCAAACTTGAGAACAGTAGACTTGCATCAATGTTACTGATTAACTGCTGGAAACCTTGAAAATGCTAAAATTATATACGATTTGTGATAAAAATTCATAACTCTGGTTGTTCTAAGTCTGAAATGGGTAATATCCTGTAGGATAACCAGAAAGTTTGAAGGGGAGAACTCAAAGCATCTTGCAAACATTCTTAGAATTTCGCCTAGGATCATCTCTGCTTGTGTATTGCCTTAGAGGTTAGGGTGGTGTATCAATTAATTTCTGTGATAATTTCCTGGACTGATTCTTATTCATCCTGCTATGCATAATCATGTTCAACCAAACTTGAAACAAAGACCCCTATGACAGTCTTGTCATGCCACAAAAATTACTTTGCCAGTCCACATATCCTCTAGAATGGTAAGAGTCTAAGAGGATGAATCTACAAAACCTAAAAATTATTCATTTTGAATCTAGAATTTAAGAGGGTGGGCTTATACAAGCTTGCACGACGACTGTTTGATTAAATTCATAAATGCACAAATTCATTGTCTGCATAATAGCCTCTACAGGAGGTGATTTATCAGCCCTGTTTGTGCATGATGAAGATGATTTATCAGCCTCCTTATCATCTGTTTATTTATTCCTCACAAGTGCTTGGAAAGACTACTGCAACACTCCTTATACTGAGCCCGTACAACCTTGATACTTGTACCCTTGTTCATGGAAACATATGCATTGAATAATATTTCAAATAGAGGGCTATAATAAATCTTGAAGCTGATATACTTTGAGACACAAAAAAATACCCTCAAGGTTGAATTTGTAAATCTTAGCAAGTTTGGGAAGTCCGAGTCAGCCAAAGGTCATAAATCACATAAATTATTTGGTACCATTGCCAACAAAGAAAATACTGCCAAAGAAGCTGGCATAAAGAATGTGTAACAGAGGCAAGTACATGATTTTTAAATTCAGCTTAAGAAACTGATATTTCACATAATTTTGATTTTAGTATGGCATAAATACAAGAACTTCAAACAAATAAGGCAAAACTTATGGCCATGCTTGATGAGGTGCACACTTTTTCCTACAACCATGAGATGGCTTTTCATGTTAAGATAAAATTATCTATAGATTATAAACTTGCAAATTTTTTATGCTGCCAATGGAAAGGTGAAATGAGCTCAAAAGATAGTTATGAGTTTGCATCAATTAGCCTTCAGTTTGAATAGGAAGAAAGACATTATGCATAATCCTTTCAACTAGTCACTTTGATATCTAGACTCGGTTACGTGGTAATGGACAATTCTATTATAGTATGAAATGCATTAATGGTAGATTCTGTTTTATTCCTTTCATACTAAAGAGGTTATCAATGTAGAAGCAATTTTTGTGTGTTTGTTTTTCCTAGGAAGCTATGCTACTATTGTAATCTCATATTACTCCAAAAATTTAAATCCCTGTAGGGAATGGCATGCATATCATTTGGTACATAGACGATCTAACCTTTTCAATGGACTCAATTATGTAGAATAGGTTTTTATGCAAAACTATTTTGTGTTTGTTGATCCAGGTTTTAGTCCCTTAATGACTGGCATTTAAGTATCTAGGATTTGATCGACGAATCTCATTCATGATTTATGATATTCAATGCCAAACTCCTGGTAATTCAGATAACTTATAATAGGGCATGTACACTGAGAAGCAATTCTCAGTGCAATTGATTGACACATGATCATGTTCAGGTGATTTCTATTTACTCTGTTTGCATTAAAGTTGTTCCATCATGAATTGATGTACTCTAAATCATGAAACCGATATTTCAGTTGCCTTGGTTGCTATGGATTTTTGTCCTTTTATGATTCCCTTCTTCGAATGCATGATAAAATACCATACTTCTAGGTCTTTCTGAATAATTTATTTCTTTTGATTATATGAGCCAATAATTTGTTGCTAGAACAATTCTTTAGGAGTTTTACTGTATGCCAGGATGCTCTTTTTGATTCTATATATTTCTACACACCTTTTAATGGAGGTATCAGTAACTATCATATCTTTTCACCTACATTTTTGGATGTCACCAAGGATAGCTAGACAAGCTTTTTTCTCTTGCAGACTTCTTGTTTCAAACTATGATTTAACAAGTACAGCAGGTTGAAATCATGGCGTTTTCATGATTCCAATGCGAAGCTTTGTCATAGTTCTAATATATTACCTATCACTTCAAGATTCCAAAATAAAAGTCTCTGTTGTCGATAATAATTGCCAAGAGAAAAGTAAGACCGAGGAAACAGAATAATTTACAATCAAAGTTTGGCAAACCTCTCAACCATTAGGTTTCCCTCCCTATTGATGATCATTTCAAACTCAGCATGAGGCAAGAACCATGATTTGATAGGTAGAGCAGGTTAAAATCATGGAAGGTGGGTGCAAGAACATTGTAAGGTGGGTGCCTCTGAACTCAAGTAATGCCCTTGCCTAAATTTCCTAATGCTAGATGCCATCTTTTTTTCTCTCGTCAACTGAATTGGAAAAATGATATTACATGCTACTGTGATGAAATACAAACATTTTTTCAAAGACTCGGTCAATTTACAACCAAAGAAGCAAGATAACAATCCAAATATTGAAAAACAATGCTAAGTACCCAACCTTTCTCCCACAAAGAATGGAATAGTACTATGTCTAGTATGCATATCTCATCTTTCCATTATTACCATTTCAAAAGTTATTTTATAAACGGTATTTCAATATAACATCTCAACATATGGTAAATTATAGTTCTTTGGTTGAGATTATTTCGTTAAGAATATGCCATCATTTTTGTTTTCTTTTCCATCATTTCCTCTTATTCTTAAAATTCATCTCTACACAAAGCAAGCAAGAAAAGTAGTAAAAAGGGTAAGTATATTTCACATAAGATTAGAGCCTTCTCTTAGCTGGTGATAAGGGTTGCTCCTAATCACCTTGACTAACCTCATGGATTATCATACTAATACCAATAAATACATTTAATCAATAAGCACCAATACACTATGACAAAAGGAGCCTCAGCCAAACTAGTATCGAGATATCAGATCAACTAGTAACACAAACAAGTTTTGACCAAACTATAAAAACTAGTTTGGTTGTGGCGGAGATACCAAAATATATAAAAACTATAAACTGCGATGAACTTCACAGGAATTGAGTGTTGTCATCATTTACTGACCATATCTGTCCCAACCTTACCAATTACAATTGGCAAATCAAAATGGCATAGGTAATGTTCAAATCCCAGTGCCTTCCGAACAAGATAACTCAAAAGGTTTCTTTTCTTTTTATTTAGTCATATATGAAGCACTGATTATATTCATGGTTTGAATCCAGGTTCCTCTACAATAGTCACAGGGCAGTTTGCGTTGCTTATAACATAATTACTTAGACTTCCAAGGAAAGCCCTGCAATACAAAATTGAACCATCAGAAATCAAACATTAACTCAAGTGTACCTAAGTATGGTAGCCAAACTTGTTGGAATAGTAGGGTTCTTGAGATCAGCCATGAAAAAACCCCCTACAGAGATTTTTCCCTATTGGAACTTAGTGCACTAACATGTAGTGCCTACTATATATTCAGTAGGGTATTTCACTGGTGTGCTATCCAAAATTTAATTACAAATGCCGTGCCTACTATATTTCAGTAGGGTACTGCACTGGTGTGTTATCCAACAGTGAATTGAAAAGGCTATTTGTGAATAATCTGTAGACAGTACATACTTTTTTAGCTGCCCAAGGCCTCTGCTGCCCATTACCAAGCTATCAAGCTTAAGGTCCTCAACCGCATCACATAACTTCTCCCTCACATCACCCCAATAAACCTTGGCTATCCATATATGTTCACCCCAACAATGTCTTTAAAATATGCAACGAATAAAGGATTTTTCCCTTCATGGAGTCACCATGTGAAGAAAGGTCTTCAATACAACACTCTCACAAATGTATCATGAAGCATAGTTTTCAAATTTCTAGGTGAATGGGATTTATCCCTGGAAACGATGCCAAAATGTTGCCTCCCAAATTGTACTTAATGATAAAAATCCCTAATCCACAAGATACAACTCCCCAATCTCTAATCCATAAGATATTAATGTATGGATTTTCACCTCTTTCATTATATCCATTAATCTTAGCAGTATTTCTAGGTCTTGAAGCATATCTGATGAAAGAGGAGAAATTTTGGAGAAAGTATTAGAGTAGCTTAGTTCAAATTGAATATTCTATACTTGGTAAGAATTTTACTAGTTTTATATTATTTCTCAACTACTTGCAGGTTTCACTTTTTGGCTTCTAGATCAATTTGAAATTTCAATTGTGGAATATTTATTGAGATGTCAAACTCCGATCGTGGGAAGAAGAAAGATCAAGACAAAATGATCTGTCATCATCATATTTTCAAGACCTCAATCCAAGGATCCACATTCTCTTCATGCTTTGAGCTCTTTTGAACAACCTATCAACTGACCTCACAAGAGTTGACATCTCTTGTGAGAATGCATCTAGTATCCAAATAATAGATAAATAAATATGTTCCTTTGGTGATAAAAGTGAGATAAATGCATTTTCACCATAAATTGGCAATAAAAATGTTGAAGGTTTTTCCTTGGAAGGGAACACAAATCATTCACAATCATAGAAAAGGAAAATTGGCCAATGGGACATAGGGAGAGCTTCCAACCAGATTGGGTCCTCAAAATTTCCATTTATTGATCTATTACCTCCAAAAAATGAGAAAGAAAAACCAAAGTTAGATGCAATATATGTAGTTGGAAACATGCGCATGCTTGACATTTTAGATGAAGTTAGATACAATTGAGAATCATGTAGGAAATGTGTATGAAAGAAAATTGTAGATGGCGAGAGAAATCTATTGTCAGATGGAAATCTCACGGGGAATGTTGACATGTCAAATATTTTGATGAATATAATGAATATTTAATAAGTTAATAAGTAAGAAAAAAATTGAGGCAGGTGGAGGAACCATCAAATATTTATTCGAAAAGACGATGGAAATGAATTTGTTATCCAAGACAATTCAATTAAGCATCGTATTTCACATCTTATCTAAAGGGCATCCTGACATATTATCCAGTTACATGAAATATCTATCTTTTCTTTAGATGCCAAACTTTCCATCTTCTCATTGGTCTTTAGCAAGTGGTTGGGAATGGGCAAAATATCTAGCTCAAGTAGAAAATGATGATATGAAGAGAAGATTAAGTGTTGGTTTTGTGTCATTGTCTTTGGATGAGGTTATAGCTAATGTACTGCCTTCATGGATTTGTATGAGTATTTATATAGTTAATGACCATGGGCATTCCTATCTACTTGAGGTTCATAAAGAGTGAGGAGAATTCTATGGATGGAAATATTTATGAACTTGTTAATAATAGTTTGAAGGAAAGTGGTATGGATCCTTTAATGATCGTAAAAAAATTGGTATGTGTTGGATCAGATGGAGCAACAGTCATGCAAAGGAAAAGGAATGGCCTTTGTGTTAGACTACAACTATCAGATTCACTTTATATGTTGAGTATTCATTGTATGGCTCATAGGATGAATCTTGCATTTAAAATAGTATGCAAGTTTCCAATGGTTTCAAAAGTTCAATATCTTGTATGAGGAGGCTTATGCATGTATTTTCATTAATAGTCCCAAACGATTTCAGAGTTTAAAAAATTTGTTGCCGGTGTTACAAATGGAAACAATCTATTAAAGGATGTTGATACAAGATGGATCTCATTGAATGGACCATCTCAAATATTATTTAGTGATTACCAGTCCTTGGTAGGGGTGATATATGAACATGCAGCACAGATAATAGATAAAGCTCAAGATCTTCTCTTTTATTCGTGACATAGAGACATTGTAAGATTGGATTTGGAATTCTTCCTATACTGAATTAGAATGAATGTCCTAAATTGAAAATGTCTCAAAAGTCGCTGTAATGTATGATAGGAATACACAAATGCAGAAGAATTTGCATGCCTTTCATTGGATAATTTGTATGATGCCAAAGTCTTCGGGGTCCACAGTTTACAAAATTGGACTCGATGATTGATATAGAAAATCATGAAATTGTTTGAGTTTGATGAAAAGGGATACTATGTATGGAAATATGTGGGTATATGGTTCCTTTTCATTATATATTGATAAGACAAGACGAACCACCAAATATCACCCTATGTCAAGAGACCTATTCGACAATGTTGTCATTTTAGTGAGATGCAACTTGATAGAAATTGCAAAATCACTATCATTAGAGATAAGCGAACGATTTCTTAGAGATGAATTGTTGGAGGCCATGTCGTGGTGTACCTTGAATATTTAAGACAATTTAAAGAAATGTCAATACCTACTTTAAAATGTGACTTTGTGGCAAAATTAAATACTTCAGTGGACCACTTTTGCAAGAAGATCGAGATACATGGAGAACAAGTTGAAGGTATTTTGAATCAATCAAAATTGTTTCAACAAACCACTAGCAACCATTTGAAATAATGTGGAATCAATTTCGCGCTCTGGAGAATCCTCTAGAATATGGTGCAATAACAAGATTATAAACTATTTTAGGTGATAGACAATACTTACAAGAAAACATATACGAATAATTCAAATTAGCGGATTTGTGTCAAAATCATGGTTTGACACAAACTGGGATTAGTGGAGGATGAGAGGATGTTTAGTGCACTATCATTTTGGAAGTCAAAGATGAGGAACAAGCGTGATAAACATATGGATATATATTTAAGATGTATTGATATTTTAGAAATGTAATTGTTCCCAATTTTCCATATGAAGAGAACTAGCTCAATAACAGCGTCGATAGTGGTAGAAGGGGATAAAACAATATAACAAGTTTCTCTAATGAACTTGATACAAAAAATAATTCTTTGGAGGCTCATAATGATAGTCCATTTGGAGAGGGTCTTGTTGAGAATGAAGAAAATGAGCACCAAGATGAAGCTAGGAGAGTGATACTCCTGTAACATTTGATCTAATCCAATATATATGAGGGGCCTAGGGAACACTTATTTTAGTATATGTGTTCCATTGGTGGTGAAAGAAATAGTGAATGGAATAGAACAAATGATGTAATTATAATGATCTGATCTTTCCTCTATTTTTGGAGTAGGTCGTAAATTCTTTATCATAGAAAGATTATATATGTCAATTTGAGGATGCATTTTAGGTAAAAATAGGTTCTAATTTATATTTTTATTGTTTTTCATTATAACTTTGGATCCACATTTTATTTATGCCAGAGTTATTTTAAGATTGATTTTTGATATTTAACTATTACATTGTCTCTTTCTTGTATGTGACAAGAAATAAGTTAAATTGATGAAGATGGGACCTATCTCGTCACATAGATAGTGTCCTAATATTAAAAGGAGTAAGATACGGATTTAACAAGATTCCAGCTAAGCAAGAAGGAGCTCATTCAAGTAGATGAAATTTCTTTGATGTCTTTCTCTAATATGTTGATAAATTTTAATGGTTTATTTGTTTGTTTTATTTTGGAGCCATTTTGTCCAATTTGGAATTTTTGTTTATTTTGGTGTAAAATGTATTTAGGCCCTTGAATACTTCTGGATTCTCATTTGATGTTTGGTAGACCTTTGTTATGGAATGAGTTGGATTCATACATGATTTCCATTGAATCAGGGTTTGGAGTTAAAGTCAAGACCTTTGTTAGTAAAATTGATTTTTTCATCTTTTTGTCATAACATTTATTTGAGAAACATATGATATTAGGCTTAATATATGGATTTGGTTATTTTGTGGGCACTCAATGTGTTCTCCATAATTATGATTATTTTTTTTAATATAATTTTGATGGTCAAGTATTTTTTTTATTTTCCTTTCATTTTAATGACGAGCATCTTCACCTTTTAGGATCTACTATGTTTATTTTTGTATTTCCTTGAAAGACTTGTTGATTATTTAGAAATGGAAATGATCTCTACTTAGCTAAGCGAAGAGAAAATGGTCTATGCACTAGGTTCCTATGCATACATCACTAAGCGAAGAGAAAAATGGTCTATGCACTAGGTTCCTATGCATACATCATAGGAAACCTATTAACATGAGACCGACATTCCTCTAATGCAATTATACTTTCATAAATATGGTGGTTGAATTTCAGATTCCATAAACAATGTTGCTTGATGTGCTTCTTGTATCCAGATAGATGGCATTGGTAGTTTTGGCAGAGTTTTGGAACTCCTTGGTTTCATTGCTTGTAATGACTGTCTTTAAAATAACATCTAAAAATTCTACCAAATCCTACCAAATGTACAACAATTTATACCAGATTTATACCAGATTCATAAAAGAAGAATTATGAAAGTAAAATTAAAATTTATCAATGAGTAATGCATAAATTCGAATTGAGTACCTTAACACTGATGCTAATTTCCGTTGTTAGATGCCTTCCTGCTGCTACCTGCTACACAGTCCAGTCCTGTTGCAAACACAGAAAATAATTGCCCAAAACCTCTTGTCCACCCTGCCAACTAGGAAAACGACCTATCTCCAGGATATCTACGGATATCCTGGCCCTCCGAGCCCAAAAATTCTAGCAACTCGGTGCCTGCCTGATCAATAGGTCTCACAGCCCCTCTCGGCTCTCTACCATAGCAAGAAAACATTCTCCTGTAGAATGTTCTCCTCCCACTCCTTCCTTCCATCCTTATCCCTCCTTCACCGCCTTCCTCCCTTTACCTCCTCACCAAACTCCTTTATTACCCTTATCCCTTATTAAATACCTTATCCCTTGATTTAATTACCCTTATCCAAATGTATTGAA
>SNQJ01S0038976.1:60520-83930 GCA_010110895.2 Picea sitchensis | reverse complement strand
GATTTGTTGAAAGCCCATGCTAAGGAATCTAAGTCTTCTCTTAATCTGATATGGGCCCGCTTGAGTTTGTCAATATATTCCCTCCACAGATCAGCCTGTGCATCTTCAAGCCCCACATCCTGGGCCTGCAACCATCCTTGAGCCCATACATCTGTTGTAACTGGATCCTTTACCTGGCGCAATGTACAGAACCCTCATTCTTGTAGTCCAGCAATCATCTGCTCAGGCCATTCCATTCTTTCAATTCCCAGCACAGCGTCTACCTCCAACCTGACCTGAGTTCCACTGCCCGCCTTCCAAGCCAAATACTAACCAATCATTGAAAGGACTTCACCATCGCCTTCCATTGATTAGAAACCTGCTGAATACTGTTTCTTGGAGATCTGATACAATCTATGATTGTCCCTGGAAGAATGTACTTTTGAGCAATTATTTTCCTCCAGAGGCTCTCTCCAGTAATGACCCTCCATAAGCTCTTTGCTGCCAATGCAATGCCAAACTGGTTGATATTTTTCAATCCCCAGTTTCCTGACTCTTGTGGCTTTGCAATGTTCTGCCACTTAACCGAGGGAGCTTTTACCACCTCTTTACTGCCTGACCAAAGCAACCTAAAACATACTTTGCAGATTTTTTCCAAAACCCCTTGAGGGATTTGTGCCAAAGAGTAGCTATGCTTCGTAGAGCATAGGTACTCTTCATATAGAATTTATCTTGGTTTCATAGAGCATATTAAAAGACCTGTGCTTCTTCATAGATAATTTATCTTGGTTTCATAGAGCATATTAAAAGACCTGTGCTTCTTCATAGATAATTTATCTTGGTTTCATAGATCATTTATCCAATGGTTTATCCTGGTTGGCATATTAAAAGACCTGTTTGGTTGGTTAGAGCATCATATTGCTAATAGCCTAACCGTGCCTCTTCATAACATTCAATCCCTCTTGTTCATTGATGCTGACTCCATAACCCAATTGGATAGGYACTGGTGTTGGTAAATTCCACCATCCATCTTAATCTAAAGAAAACATCAAACAMAATATTTCCTAGTTTTTCCTCGCTTGTGCCGGAAAGACCTGGCCAAAAGAGAGAGGAAGTATTGTTGAGGTGACATTGGACAATCTTCCTATGTGCCCCTAGGGTTKTACTTTCAAYTTTGTTAAAGAACTTTGTAACATTTGAAGTGAATGTTTGGGAGGTAACAAGTAGCTTTCTTATAGTGAAGTGGCAYGTCTTGACTCCTAACACTGGGTCACATGAAGTCTTCACTTTTGATGGTTGATGAAAAAAGTCAATACTTGCRACTTCTAAAGTTGTTTTCCCCTGGATAGCATCTTCTATTTGGAAGTTGTGAAGAATGCCATTAYTTATGTTTTATTCRTATCATTGTATATTTAATTTTATTGTGCATGGCTTTGTGAGTCCTTAGGCATTCCTTTGAGATTCATCATAATGCATTTGGAAATCCCTTAACCACCTCATTAATGAACCAATGCTTATATGGGTAGGTTCCATATTCTCCTTAGGGGCACACATAGGTGATTTGAGGGGATTTTACTGTTTGGGTTTTGAGTATGCCCTAGATCCATGGGAATTGTTCCTTCTTAAGAAATTGACTTGTGCAAGCCTATCAAACCGCAAAGAAAAATGTCGGTACCTAATAAGTGTGGAGTTACATATGGGTATTGGGTATCAACAAGTCCAAATCAGAATCAAACTATGGATATTATTATAGTTATCTTTTCTTCTTCTTTAATGATATCTTGTTTGTTTGCAATTTGGTAGATAATTTTATGCATGTTTTTTAGGTACCCGCCCAAGGAAAAGCTGATCCTGCAAAGCCAACATTGTCTCCAGAGGAAATAAAAGCAAAGACACAAGAACTACGGTTAGTATTCTTCTTTACCTAGAATCGTTTTGTTGTATTAATGCATATTACTAGTTTTGACTTTCAATTGTGTCGAATCTGTTATATTCTATTTCAACTTTTCATTGCTTGGAGTGAGATAATTTTGGGTAAAAAGAGTTAATTCCTTTAGCATGCCTTCAAAAGATGATGTATATACAAGAGGTCATGAAGTTTCTGTTAAACATTTGACATATTGTGTTACCACTGTTAACTGTCTTATATGGACTCTGGAGAACATGCCTACAATATTCTTTTTTGGAAGGTTGCAAAATTTGCCTTTGATATCTTCCTTATAATTTCGAAACAAAGGCATGCTCAGTTTATTTCATAATTCCAACGGTCCTTATCTGATTTACTAGGATATGAAGTTGAATAGTGATATGGATATGTACATGGACATGGAATTTTATATATATGCTTTTTAGAAAATAATGGTTATGATGTGAGCATATATAAAAATATAATATCTACATAATTATTGTCTTAAAACATTATAGTTACTCTTCGTCAGATTCCATGAAGTAGTGTTGTGAAAATCATCCTACATAACCTGTAAAAATGGGTTTTTATGCATGAGCCTCTATCCAGTTTTATGTGTCTTTCTAGATACCCCCACTTCCTCTTTCTAGATGCCTATTCTCCTTCATCCATGCAAGTTTCTGCCCTTTTCCTTTTCTCCTCAACTCCTCTATGAACGCTTGACTGATGGGATATTTTTGGTCACTTGCATTCTCTCTCTGTGTTCCACCACTTTTTTCCGAAGTTGCAAAAAATCGTATCGGCAAAAAAATTTCGGGGGTCCAGAAAACATCGTTTTGGATTTATCACGAAAACATCGGCAAACATTGGCAATATATCGACAAACTTAAAAAATACAAAAATATCCATTTTTTTTTTTGAAACATTTAAAGCAACAATAGCATCAAATAGATAGATTGCCACATGAATATGGAAAGAAAACTGACATATAAGATATATATGATATCTAGTGATACATCACACAAAAAAATGAATCATGTCCTGAATCCTGATTCCCGAGTCATCAAAAAATATAATAAATGTATCTCATGATCGTCATCATGACTCATGAGTCATCTACACTGAAATCAAGTAAATAAAGTTAATAAACTATCGATTTCCTTTGGCTCTACCCCTTTTACGGGCAAAGGTAATCGCTGCAGAAAGTACTTTTCCTCTAGCACTAGGAGTAGGTGCCCTTGAGGCTTGTGCGCCTCGTACTGGAGTCAAACGTCCTCTAGAAGAACTAGAAGACTCTCGAGACTGATGTCCTCTAGAAGAAGGTAGAGGAGGTAGACTGCTAGTGCTACCACTGGGTCTATCTCCCTCTGACTGTGACTGTGGCTCTGCGGGTGGCACACTCGCAGACTCGGCGTGAAACTGAATATCCTTAGGAACATCTTGATCCAGCTCCTCAAAAATACCATGATCATCATCATTATCCTCCTCTAGCCAATAAAGGGCGGTCTCAATAACATGTTCCTCGACCTCCACCCTCCATGCAATAGTGGTGTAAATCCCATCCAATGAAATGGCCTTCGCATCAGGTTTTTTCTCAAGTTGCTTCACCCACAACCTGAGATTGTAGTAGACGTAGACCAAATCATTAAGGCATGGGGTATCCAACCTATACAAGGATCATAAATTAGTTTATTAGAATGTAAAGGAGCATAAAATTTAAATGACAATTTAATAATTTATAATTTTATAATGAATTTGAAATTTAATTTGAAATTCTCTAACCTATTGCGCTTTTTGGTGTGTATTTTTTCAAATACACTCTAGTTGCGCTCGCAACTAGAAGAGCTACATGTTTGGCTAAGCATCCAAATTGCCATCTTCTGTAGAATAGGTACCTTTGCGCCATAGTTTTCCCACCAAGTATCTACAACGTATTAGAGAAACATAAGAGAAAACAATGATTTAGCTTAAAACAAAGAAACAACTTACGGAGATCAATGCTTAATCTGATAAATTGAAATTTGAAAAATGAATTTTGAAACTTAAAAGTTAAAACAAGGTGAAACTTACTTGGCATTATGTTCTTTATGTCATTTATGGCCATGTCAAACCCAAATAATCCAATGGACCTCTTATAGAGTTCCAACTCTTGGGAAAGCTCTAATCGGTTAGCTGCACTTGGAACCATCCTCTGGACACACCCAAAGAAGCTAGACATAACCTCTGAATCAAACCTGAAGCCATAGGTGTAAGAGAATGCAGGGTTGAGGTATAACCCTGCAGCATGAATGGGACGATGGAGTGTGTTGTTCCATCGATCCTTAATCACCCTCCATATCATTTCTTTTCTCTCTTGCCCTTGATCCCCTTGTCCACATAATAAGCACGAATGGGCTCTTTGGCCCTATCCATGGCCTAATATAGGTAGCCCATTGCGGGTTTATCCTCGTCGACCAAGCGAAGAACCTTTACCAAAGGTTCACTGATGGTGCACACCTCCTTCACTGCATCCCAAAAGCTCTCATGGTATGCAACTAGCCTCATAATGGCTCGCCTCTCTTGTTTACTGCTAAATGATAAAGCATGCCACTCAGGTGAAAGGAACATTCCCTGCAATTCCCACCTAGAATTCAAGAGAGACTGAAGAGAAATAAAACTAGTGGCAAAGTGTGTGATGGCAGGACACACCAACTCTTTGTCACCTATGAATTTTCTCATCAAGCTAAGTACAAAAGCATGATTGTATATAAATTTTGTGATGCTCCTTGTTGAATCAATGACATCCTTGATCCAATCAATCTTTCCCATATCCTTGTTGATGAATGCAGCTATGTGAGACATTCTCTAGCTAACAAACCTGTGAGATGTGGATCATTGCAACTATGTGAGTCTTTCTCTCAACTTACAAATCTGGGAGAAAGCCCCTAAGAAGGGTACGTGGTTCCTGCTTGAGACAGAGCTAGGAACGTAGAGATGACCTCCTCCATTCAGAGAGTTGAGAAGAACTCCAGATGATTATCCAGTGGGAAAGGCGATCTGTTGAGTTAGACTTGCCCGTGGCTGAGCACAAGGTGAACGTGTGAAATCCCAAAGCGCTGGGTGCATCGTCATGTGAACATAAATGAAGATGATGTATTAGCCTCCTCTGAGCAGCAGAGTTGACGAGAAGACTCTAGATGATTCTCCTGTGTGAGGCGGTGGGAAAGAAGATCTGTAGACTGGATGTGCCTGTGGATGAGCACAGGTGAACGTGTGAAGATCTGGTTCTTCTGTGTAATGCAGTGAACCAGAGATATGACATCCCTATGGATGTGCCCCTAGTGGATGAGCACTAGTGGGTGTATCGGATCCTTTGCTATATATTGTTCAAGAGTCAGACCTGCCTGTAACCCTAATTGTTATGTAAAGGGTACAGGTCGCCCCCACCTTAATGTGATTAATAATAAATGTAAAAGATAATTAATCTGGTTAATATTAATTATAATAATAATAATAATAATTATAATGTGACTTAGAGAGGTCGACCCTGTTGAGCCAATAGACACTTCTGTTGATAGGACAAGTCTAATATAAGTAAAGGAAGATTCCCCATTGTGGAATCATATCTTTCATGTGAGTTTGGAAATTTCAGCAAGTATATCTACTTGGGAAAAGGTGCACACCTCTCTTGGGCGCTACTCTTCTAGGGTTTGAGCACCCTCTTGTGTGCCAGGTCTTTCTTGGTGGTGAAGGTCTTTCTCTTGAAGAATATAACAAAGGATTTGGCTGGGTTTTCTTCCCTTGTTGAGAAGGGTTTCCCAGGATACTTCTTGTGTTCTTGTGCATGGTGTTTCTTCTTGTGATCTTGGTTGCTGCAACATTCTTGTTTATGGTTAAAACAAATGCAAATTGAAATGAACTACATGCTTAATCTAGCTTATTGAAAAATCAACAATCCTCTAACATCAAGTCAAGGAAATGAGCGGCACAAGGAGTCCAAAACAGTGTAGGATACCTGGACATAAGCATCGTACCAGTAGCCACATAATTTGCAGCATTGTCCGTTATGACTTGGACAACATGTTGCGGACCTACCTCTTGGATGAACCCATCCAACAAGTTACAAAGTAATGCTGCATCCTGGACATGTGCAGATAATAAATTGCCTGAGAATACTCACTCGTGTGTGACCACTCAGAAACTTGGAGGAGTGAATGTTGATGTCAACATATCTGCCTCTGCTGCTGTTACAGACCCAACTGCCATGGGCTCTACTGTGGAAATTGCTCTGCTCACGTGTTAGTTGGTGTGCAGATTATAGATTGGTTGAGGGAAGAATCACATAAGGTTAGAATATCAGGTCATTAAGCTATTGAATTGGGGTCTTGTCCATCATAGTGTCAGGTAGTGTGAGTAGTAAAAAGACATGCCATCTATAGTGGACAATCGTGAGCTATTGCATTGACCGGTCAACTTATGAGTGCCAATATTACTCCGAACAAGGATGGCACTCTCCCTACATTTTGAAGAATCAAAATTCCAATACAACTTGGAATCATAGTAGATAAGATAAGATAAGTTTATTGATGTCAAACAAATGACCAAAAGTAAGTCAATGGGACTGCTTAGTACAAATGTGTTGATACAAAGTTGGAGTGCTAAGGCCACTCTTATAAAAACAAAAGCGAAAGCAAAGCTAGGCTATATGATCTAAGTAAGCTCTATCGGATCAAAGCCGAAGTGAAATACAATTCTTTGGGAGAGGGTACAAATGAAAGAGACTTATGGCTCCAAGTGCCTATTGCTTGATGAGGGAGAGGGAAAGATGTTGTCCTGAAGTATCCACTGTCAAATGTGCAACTCTCCTACAGTCCAAGGCCAAACCGAAGAAACTTTGGATAGAGGACTGGCATGTTTGAGAAATGTCTCTTTGTCTAGAAGAGGTGGCTTGCTTTAGGGATCTAGATGAGGTGGATTGTTTGGTGGTCTGTTGTAAATACAAGTTAATGATCTAGTGAATGGCTTAACTGGATTGCTCCTTGGGGTCTCACAAATTTGAGAGCTGGAATGGCATTGCTCTTTGTTATCACTCGGATTCTCCCTCGAAGAAAAGTCCCAACCTCTCCAAGGGGAAAACCTAAGGACACTATAGGCAAGCTGCCCATTGTCACCTTGACAACCTTGTCCCACACTTCTAGGCTCGAATGATGGTTTCCTACCTAAGGGGGGATTCCCTATACTAGATCCTAAGCCTATTGTTTTAGCACAAGTGAGAAAAATGGCTAGGATTTAGATTATGCAAATGAAAAATGATCAAAGGCCTACTTCTTAAGTGATTTCCAAATGAATATTGTTTAAGTGTTTGTCACGCATTAAAGTTTATTCCATGAGCATTCAGATTAAAATGTTCATGAAATCATAGATATCCTAGGCAAGACCCAGAAGAAACAAAGAAAAAGGCTTCCATTCAAAAGGTGTGCCTTGTGCTACAACCCACAAATATACCTATAGGATTGAACACCCACAATACGAGAGGGTAATCTTCTCGAATGCTATTTTTGGTTCATTGTAACACTCCGACGATCGAATGGTTGGTTTCAGATGGCCTAGGTGACTTCCGATATACACAAAGGTACGTGGAAATAATATCCGGGTTTAGGTGTTGTCTAATGCAATACTACTCTAGTGGGTGCCAACAGGGGTTACAAGGACTTCCTACAGGGCGAGACAAAATATCAAGACCTCCAAACTCTCATGTATCCCTGCGTGTATTGTTTCCAAATCACAGTTTCACATGGTTAACGATAGTTCCTTGGCGTTATTTATAGACACCAATGCATGTTTCTAGCCTAAAAATCACCAGGGATCTTGCCCAGAAAAATTTCTATTGTAACTTGCATTAAGTGCTTAAAAGGAAAGCAAAACATTCACATCAATATCATTGATCATACAATATGTGAAGCATTTGTTCATTCATGAGGTCACGCTTATAAATCAATCATCAAAAGACTCTGCAATATGTATCCATCTTACAACACAATATTCATTCAACTCAGAGATGTTCTAGTTTTGCATTTATATGAGAGTTTGAAATTAGTGTGAATTTTATTCTATTCCATAAAACATGACATTTACTTATAAACAATAAATAACCAGTGAAAAGAATTCCCGAACAAATTCACAAGACAATAATGGCATTAGTTATTGTTGTTGTCAATTGCCAAATCAAAGTGTGAAGATTATTGCACTATTCATTCCACATCTGCAAGAGCATTTCAAGTATGAACAAATTATCACCAACGACCAATGGCAACCAATTCTAAACGATACAGAATATCCAATACTGAGGCCGCTAAATGAATGTCAATGAGTTGTTGATATGGCCAAATCCCTATTATCATGGAATGATCATTCAAGATTTACATATGTGGTGTATGAAAGATGCTCAGAGCAGATTTACACACTTTTTTTACACGTATTCAAGAGTTCATTCAACAATGGTTCCTAGGTAGATTTTAATGTTTAACGCTATGTGAGAAAGGAACCATGAAGTATGCCATTCGAACTTCAAATTTTAAATATAGTGCATACGTGTAATAGAGGATCAACATTTAATATTATATGCAAAGACTGGACTGGACTTAACAATTAGATGTATCATTTCCTTGTTAATTCTTTAGCACAACTCCGACCATATTAACAATTAGATCAATGAGTTCAATATGTTTACTTACCTCATCAACTGATTAGTGCTCGAAACTCGACTGTAATCAAATGGCCTCGACAAATAATAAGGAATGAGCAGATCATTGGAGATGGTTCAATTCAAGTTTCAGACTGCAATAATCATGTCAAGGATGGAGTAATAATAGCCGTAGCAATTGAATGAGACATTAGTTTTGGCATACCTGTAGGGTTCAAGTCATGCGCTTGTTTTGTTATCCTGTATTGCCACAATGGTGCTTACAATATTCAGATTTTAAATAATTCCTAACCTGACAATCAATGGTATGTTGGTATTGAACCCGATCTACAATTTTAGTCCACAAATTAATCCATATGACAATGTGAAAGAAATACAAGTTAATGATCTAGAGAATGGTTTAACTGGACAAAGCTTAAAGAAACCACAGGTTCTGCTCATAAATGATGAAAAAGAAAATCACAGTCAGAGAATCGGCTCCCCTTTATCAGTCAATGTTGGAATGGTGGGACGAATGGTGAGGTCGTTGAGGTGTATACAAATGATTTAACCCCACAAGCTTAAATGTTGAACAACCCTGGATTTCTGTGTTTAAATAAACCCTCAAATCAGTGACATTGCCTTCACTCAAATCGTCGGGGTTCACTGAGGTTCAATCTTTGAAACCCTGGCCATAGTGCAAATCTTAGAGATCGACCCTTCTTTCCCATCAAGTGAACCATATATATGAGATCCATGATGTACACTAAATGTTGTCTACGACCTTTGAAAAATACGATTTGCACAACAAGAATGCACCCTGGTAAAAAAAAAGGAAATCGATGGAGATAGAGGAATAAAGATGAATCTGCAAACTCGATCTAGAAGATTGGTTTGAATAAACATTGGATCGAACTTGAAGTTGTGATTTATAAACATCTAGGGTTTGATAAAAATTAGACCAGAAAGTAATTAAACCCTAAAGTGTGCTAATTAATTAATTATAATTCTTTGATGGGTCCGTTAGCATGGATATTTAAATACGAATGATATTCTATTAGGCTAAAAAAAATGACGAGAAAAAATTAAAGGGGTTTTGATTGGAAAAAGTATGAAAGTGCCTTATTTATTCATTGGGCGATGGGGTTTACTTTAATATGGTGAAAATAGTTTTATTTTTCAAGAAAAATCCTTGAAGGTCCCTATACCAACTAGTGAATACAAAGACAATCCAAGATACAACAGATCTTGTGAAGAGTTCTTGAGGAGGAAATAATCATCACTGAGTCAAACTAAAAAGATTATTAGAAATTTAAATTAAATTTCATATGCAAATGCCAAGTTCAAAACATTATCCTTTAGGAATATAAAATCAAATTAATAAACGAGGGACAAAATAGGTTGTGGGCCATAGCTTGTCCAATCAAAATTCTTGTAACCCTTACTCAATCAAGAAATCACCATGATCTAATCATCATTAAAACATAAGAGGTAATTCACCAAATAAAAATAAAACTTACACCAACAATGCTTGAGCAAAGTACTTCCTTTATTATCCAATACTTTACAAATGAGAGGCCTTCCCCTTATATAGATCAAGAGGAGGCATGGAACCACTTACAAAAACCATAGGTAAAATCATTGAATTATGAGCAAAATAATATTTTAAATGTGCTCTTACATTAGAATAACGATTTTTCCCTTTGATAAGGTCAAATCATAATAAAATAATGATACAAGTAGTTAAACCCCCCTTTGAAAGGGTAAAAAATGGTCAAATGGTCCAAATGCTTGGCTTTATTGATGAAATAAATCACATGCCAAATCAAAATTCTCCCCTCTAYTTAAGGTATGAATTTATGCATGTCCTCAAATAGAAAGGGGATGCTCCATGTGTCCAGACTCCAAAGGGTCCAATGTTACTCCAATGTGTAATGTCTAGTAGGCCACTTTTTAGCTTTTTTATATCTCTAGCTTTATTTTAGCTAGGCATTTTTTTTTTATATTAGCCTTCTAGAGGGAGCCTTTACTACTTCGGTCTACATACACTTCCCCTTTCTTTTCTTTGATTTTTTTTGAGTCCTTTCTTGCTTTAGATAGGCATTTTGCTCTTAGGACTTTGAAAGGGGGGGGACCATAGTGAAGCAATTTGTACTTTATTCTCTTTCTTTAACTTTGCTCTTCACCTCTTAGACTTTGTGGCTTTATTTGATTTAGGCTTTTTTGATTTCGACCTTTCCTTTTGACCTCTGAGTAGTCATAAATGACGCGATGCAATTATTTTTATTATGGCTAGAAACGAGTGATACTTAGGGAAATGAAAAGTGCTAAGTGTGATTAGGATATGGATTGCGCTACCCAGTATAAACACCTAGTAGTATGAATCATCTTAGAAGAGGACATACTTCTAACTAGAAATATGTTCCCAATGGTAATACGATGCAAGTGAGAAAACGTTATATGCTATGACATCCTAGTCAACCATCGTAAGGTAACCACAACTTCATGACATGCTAGAGGGTTATATCATCTTGTCTAAACAAATATTACACTTGGAGCATCTATGGAGTGACTTGGACCACCAAGGTGTGTCTGAGCATCTAAAGTAAGAACATCATGGTTCATCAATCTGACATCATGTCACGATTGGAGAATAGAAAGGATTGAGTCTGGAACCAGTCAGAGATGAATGAAAGCTCGTGCAGGCAGGTACATGATACTGTCGTAAAGGTATCTAAAAGTTGCTACCCTTGAGAGGGTAACACTTTGTTCTAGCCTCTTGGTACCCCTATCCACTGGGAGCACCAGAAAGAAAGATGTGATCTTCTAGGTAGTGTTTGACTAGGTTGGTGTTCGAATGATGTAAGAGCTAAGTGTGTGGGCCTCTTCCATATATAAAGCTAGACATCTCTGGTGTGTGTACTGGAAGAGTGTGGAGAGGGAGTTATGAGACACTCTGAACAATCAATAGAATTTTCCGTGTATCTCATAATATCGAGGCCATCTAAATACAAAGTTCTCCTCTGTCTCGGTCTCCTATTTGTGGTAGAGCCAACATAATTTGGTCACCTAGGGAATCTGGTGCTCAACTTCCTCTCAATGCTGATAAGAACCCACTCAAAATTGGGCTAAGGGGATCCCAAACCCATGCATCCAATTTCAGAGCATGTAAGAGGGTCGAATGGTGGGGCCATCCCTTAGCTCCATGAAGTGTGCTGCATAAAAGGCCATCTTGGGTTTCAACCAACTTGGAGGGGCAATCTAAGTGACCCAAACATATTATTTGTAAATATCCTCCCCGATAATCGTGTTCATCTCCTGCTTATTAGGTAGGAGGTGGCCACAAGCATCTGAAGTGTACTTGAATAGGGGGAGGAAATCCATTGATATGCCAATTGATTTTAGTAAACATGATGCCTCTGAGAACTAACAATGTACTCACCTTGGGGGTGGTGGGGGGACTAAGCAATCGACTTTGAAGAGTAGTATGCAAGGTATGAATATCGGTCCCTATTGGCAATAGAGTCAACGAAACTCCAAAGACAATGCAACGACTCTACTAGAAGATATACTTGGGATCCTAGTTAGAGAAGTTTAATTTGAGAGTTTTATCAACAGAAAATCCCCAAAATAATCAACCTAGGATGGAATCATGGGTAAATCCTTTTACATCGCGACAATGTTGATTGAAGCTTCAAAGATCATTTCATCTTGTTTGCTCAATGTAGGACAATATCAAGAGAATATATCATCATGTGAAAGAGCTTGCTAGAGGAGGTTGCATCTTGGGTGAATGAGACATTTTGACATTAACACCCCTCTCTACTAATGCTTTGAGGGCAAAGCATATCTTAAGTGGGAGGGCATGTAATATACTAAATATAATATTTAATACAATAAACCTAATTATATAACTATTAGTTATTACGAATTAAACCCTTAAGATCACGACCTTTTGTCGTGACCCATCTCTTTAGTACTATATAGAGAGATGGCATTGTTCAATTGGATCATCACATTCATATCAGTTGTATTCTATTTATATTTTATCTTCATACATTATACTAAGTCTTTGTGCTCTTTCCATTGAATGCTCCTTTAATGAACCATTTGGTTTATAAGAATTAATTGATCAATCTCCGCTTGATTAATCATTGTTTTGAATCTGTCATATAGCGAAATTAGAATCTTACCTAATGATCCCTATTCAAACCTCCATATCCTGCTTTCTTTGGGTTTACTTTTTGTGCCCCATCTAAATTTATCATCCACCAACAAAATTCTTGTGGAGTGCAAGTTTGAGTTAGAGTTGATTCCTTGCCTTTGAATGGTGGTTGTTTAGTTGAAGTTTCTATTGGCATCTTTTTTTTTATGCTTTTTGGGTTTATCCGTCTAGCGTATGAATTTTGTATAACAACTCACGAGTTCAATGTCAACAAATTAAAGAGAAAATGATAAAGAATTCCATCAATTAGTGAGGTAAGATAATTTTATGAGTGTCCACGAAATTGACCAAAGAATAGATCAATAGGACTAGAAAATACAATTGGTTAGCGTTGGAATATGGGAGAATCAAGATCATTTCTAGATGCTAAAATGTGAAAATTATAGAAATTAAAGTTCCAATGGTGAAAGAAACACATGAAAAGGCATGAATCAGAAGTGAAAACTCCAGAAAGAGTGGAAATGCTACTCAACATCAAAGATAGAGGTAGAGGTAGAAGTAGAGAGGGAAGTACAAACATCCTTGTCATCATCTATTTTGTGAAGGCACTGATGCAAAGCTTGAGAATGTCCTTTAGGGAGTGCTCGGGGCCAAGAGGGCATGATTGGGTGAACTTGCGAGGAGTCCATGAAGGGTTTGTCCAAACTTTGTTCACATTTGAGGCCAAAGAAAAGAATCTAGTGATGGGCGTTGAAGAGAAGAATCTGGTGATAGGCATCTAGATACTCGATCTAGGCAGGGGGGTAACATTGCATAAGGAGCATGTATGGCCCCATGAGCTCACAGAGTTGAGACGTCTAACAACTATGCGGGAGAATGTGCATTATCTCACAAATTTATCATCATGCATGTCCATGGTTGGAAGGTGGTGCCTATTGTCACCAACACAAGTTGGAAAAAGGAGGGGATGATCCTAGTGGTGCAGGGTTTGGAAGGGTCCTACAAGGTCTCTTGTCTATGGGTGATTGTGTCGCATATGTATAAATCTAGACATCTTTGATTGATATAGCAAGAGGAGGTGGAAAGTGTTGAATTTTAAGACGCTCAGCTCATGCATTTTTATTTTATTTCTGTTTAACATAAGCTACAACCATAACCACTGCAACAACATAATAATAGCTACAGTAAACCAAGATCACAAGAAGAATAATCTTGCACAAGAACACAAGAAGTATCCTGGGAAAACCCTTCTCAACCAAGGGAAAAACCCAACAATCCTTTGCTATATTGCCAAGAGAAGATCCGCCATCCACCACCAAACCTAGCACACAAAAGGGTGCTGCTATGACTGAGAAAGCTAGCTCCTAGAGAAGTGTGAATTGCAGTCCTCATAATTTCACACCACAACTTCTGAAATTATGAGATGACAAGTGAGTGTGACCCACAATGGGGATCCACTCTTATTTACACAAAACTTATCACATCAAATGATGTGTCTATTGGCACAATAGGGCCGACCTGTACATATTATTAATAATTACACAATATTAATTATCTTTTCATGGTGGGGCTGACTTGTACCCTTTACAACATAAATTAGGGTTTTACCAAAGTCTCACTCTCTGACAATATAGCAAGGGATCTCACACATCCTCTAGTGCTCAACCACTAGGGACACGTCCACCTGTGCTCATCCACAGGGATGTCACTCTCAACAGATCACTCAACTGAATCCACAGGAGTACCATCTAGAGAGCCATCTCAAGCCGACTCAACTAAGTCCATAAGAGTACAAGGCAAGAGACCATCTCAAGTCGACTCAACTCAGTCTAGAGGAGTACAAGGCAGGAGACCACACGTCATAACAACTCAGTCCAGAGTCCAACGCACATCCATCACATGGGCACACCCAACACATGGGGACACATCGTCTCAACTCAATCCAGAGGAGAATGACACACCCATCACATGGGCCCTCTCACAGAACGACTCAACTCAGTCCAGAGGAGAACAACCTGGAGAATGTCACACGACGCTGCAATCATCAGCACTCCTTCTCAGCTAGGGAGGCATTCTCCACCAGGCCAAGTCTCTCACTGAAGTACTCAAACTTCGTCCTAGCAAGTGGTTTGGTGAAGATATCTGCAACCTGCTCGTGTGTAGAAGGGTATTGCACATGTATTGCTTTCCTCTGCACCATATCTCAACGTGTTTCAATTTATCGTTAAACACAGGATTCTCAGAGAGCTTCACATGGCTCTGGTTATCGCAATGGATAATGATGGAATCCATCTCATGTCCAAATAAGTTTGGAAGGAGCTTGCGAAGCCACTCTGCTCCAAGGACTGCCACACATAACGCTATGTACTCTACTTCTGTGGTACTCAAAGCCACAAAAGTCTATTTCCTGCTGCACCAGGAAAACGATGGCAGATCCCAAAGTAAAACAACAACCGGATGTGCTCTTCCGGTCCACTGTGCTCCCTACCCAATCTGCATCGACATATCCCTGCAACCTCATGTCTACATCGAAGGCATATCTCAGGCCATAACCAACTGTGCCTCGTAGATATCTCAACACATGCTTTGTTGCTATCCAGTGTGTCTGTCTCGGCTGACTCATGAACTGGATGAGTACATTCACTGCATAACATATATCAGGTTTGGTGTTAACCATATACATCAATGATCCAATCAACTGTCTGTAAAGACGTGGATCAATCTCGCCTGAATCAAAAGAAGCCTTGTTCATCTTCTTCAAGTTCATCACCATCGGTGTAGGCATGGATTTGCAATCCATCATCCTGAATATCTCCACTGTATATTTTCCTTGACTTCAGGAAAATCTCATCAGTCCTCTGCCATACTTCTAGTCCAAGAAGTAGTGCATCATACCAAGGTCCTCCATCTCAAATTCAGAAGCCAATGCATGCTTGCATTCATCCATAAGGATTTCTGAATCGGTGAGGAATAAGTCATCACATATAGGACCAAAATCAGGTACTCGTCACCAACAGTGTTGTAGTATAGGTTTGGATCAGTAACAGTATTGCTGAAGCCTAAACTCATCGAGTATCCATCAATCTTCTTATAACAAGCACGAGGTGCCTGCATTAGTCCATACATGGATTTCTTCAACCTGTATACATGAGACTCCTTCTCATGTGTCACAAATCCATCTGGCTGCTTGATGTAAACTTCTTCCTCAATCTCGCCATTGAGAAACGCTGTCTTTACATCCATCTAATGCAGTGTCCAACCCATGGATGCTGCAAGATCAATAATCGTACAGATGGAAGTGTATTTGGGCAACAAGAACAAATGTCTCCTCGTAATCTATTCCCTCCACTTGAGAGAATCTTCTAGCCACAAATCTCGCTTTGTACTTCTCGACACTTCCATCAATTGCATGTTTGATCTTATAGATCCACTTTGAAGTCACTACGGACTTCCCTTCTGGTCACGAAACAATATCCCACACATCATTCTTCATGATGGACTGATACTCTTCTGTCATGGCATCTTGCTAACACTGTTGTCCTGCTGCTTCTCCATGACAAGAAGGTTCAGTATCAATGATGTGGCTCATAGCTCAAAAATCTATCTTGTCTGTTGCTCCCTTGGAATGTATCACGAGAAGCTGCATGTCCCTCTGCCTCCAACAGAGTCTGTCGAGCTCGTGTAGGCTTCTCACGGCCTACTGCCAATGTCTCTAGGAATCATCAGCTAGAGCTACAGGATCAACTGGATAAATTGGATCAATAATTGTCTCCCTCTGAACTGCTGAAGAGGAGAAGGTATTGTCTCTTCCTTCTCAAATAGTTTGACTCCCTCCGAGTCAAGTGACTCCCTCTGAAGTCAGAAGGATGAGCATCTTCCTTTTCCTGTGTTGCTAACCTGGAGACATCCCATGTCTTCTCAGGTCCTCTACTGTCTCTACAGTACTATGCTGGCCTCTTGTACTAGGATAATAACCAAGATGACTTCCCGTAGGGATAACAATCAAAATGACCTCATGTACTAGGATAATAACCAACCAACACAAATTGGCTCCCGTACCAGGGATAATAGCCCTTCAATAATGAAATAAGAAAACTGGCCTGCCGTAGAGATAACAACCAACATGGCCTCCTGTACTAGGATAATAACCAAGATGGCCTCCTGAAGGGATAACAACTAAAATGGCATCATGTATTAGAATAATAACCAAGATGGCCTCCCGAAAGGGATAATGACCAACCAAACAAAAAATTTGGACTCCCGCACTAGGGATAATGGTCCAAGTCACAAGGGCTCCCACACCAGGAATAATACCCTTCATTATAAAAAACAAGCTACTACAGAGTAATGATAAAATCAATTAAGGAAAGTAGTACAAGATTTACCTTAGTTTGCAATCATGCTCAATCTTGCTTTTGGTCTTCCCGAGAAGACGGAGGTAGAGAAGAACTCCTCGTCATTCTTGCTTGCATTCGTTGACTTTTTTTGAGGTGGCTAATGTTGCTTCCCTTGCACATCACTAGCTGCAAACCTAGTCTCATAGTGACAAGGGCTTGAACCCTTTCACATCACTAGCTGCAAGTCTAGTCTCCTAGTGACAAGGGCCGCAAGTCTAGTCTCTTTGATGTCCACTAGAGCTTCCATATAGCCCAGGCTCAAAAGTCACTTCAAGGATCAATCTTGAAACAAGTCTTCAAAACTTCTTCAAACTCATAATTAGAAGTTGGCTGATATACTTCCTCAGATCTGCCTTTTATCACAGCTCCAAATCTGCCCTTGTTTAAACTTAGAACAGTTCTGAAATTCAGTCTTATTGCATGCTTGAGCAGACCTCAGATTTGCCCTCTTTCGCAGCCTCAGACTCACCCTAACACTGTTTCAGAAACTGCTTCACTTTGCTGCCTATTCTCTGCTGGAACTTACCCTTGGATCTGCCTTAGATAGCCTCAGATCTGTGCCTTAGTTCTGGTCTTATGTTTGCCTCAGAATAGGCCTCAAGATAGGCCTAACTTGCCTCAGAAGTTCGCTGCCTCAGAACAGCCTTAGAACAGGCTTTAGAACAGACTTTGAAGTCTGCGTTATCACTTGTTCAAACAGTCATACGACAGGCCCAAATTCTGTCACGAAAACACCTTTAGATCTGCTTCAAGAAAACCTCAGATCCTGCCTTTGTTTACTTTGATGTAGTTGCAGATTCACCACAAAACTGCTTCAGAATTCATCACAGAAACTGCCTCAAAACACCATAAGACTGCCTCAGATCTATTGCTGTTATAGCCTTAATAAGCCAGAGAGTTTTGCTCTTTAAACCTTAAATCAGCACTCAAGCACAGGCCTGAAACTCGGCCTTATCCTCCTCAGATCTGCCTCAGAAAGATTTGCTTTGAGCTGCCTACAATTTTACTTCAAAACTCAGTCTTTAAATCCATGGTTAGGTCTGCGGTTAAGCCTCCTGTAGGTCTGCTGTTAGGGGTTCTTCTGCGGCAGCCCTAGAGGGGCCTCTCCATGCGGGTAATCACCTTTAAACAAGGCTCGGCCTGGTCTAATAGGCCTGCGGCCAGCCTTGATCTTCACCACAGAGGTTTAAGGGAGGTTTGGCCCTCTCCTTAACCAACAGCAGGGGTCTCTAGCAGACTTTAACTGTCCACGGCCGCCTTCTTTGACTGTGCAAAAGGTCATCTTCAGGAACTGCTCTGATACCATGTTGAATTTTAAGATGCTTAGCTCATGCATTTTTATTTTATTTCTGTTTAGCATAAGCTACAGCCATAACCACTGCAGCAACATAATAATAGCTACAGTAAACCATGATCACAAGAAGAATAACCATGCACAAGAACACAAGAAGTATCCTGGGAAAACCCTTCTCAACCAAGGGAAAAACCCGACAATCCTTTGCTATACTGCCAAGAGAAGATTTACCATCCACCACCAAACCTAGCACACAAAAGGGTGCTGCTATGACTGAGAAAGCTAGCTCCTAGAGAAGTGCGAATTGTAGTCCTCATAATTTCCGACCACAACTTCTGAAATTATGAGATGACAAGTGAGTGTGATCCACAATGGGGATCCACTCTTATTTATACAAAACTTATCNCATCAAATGATGTGTCTATTGGCACAATAGGGCCGACCTGTACAACTTAATAATATAATTAATAATTGCACAATATTAATTATCTTTTCATGGTGGGGCCGACTTGTACCCTTTACAACATAAATTACGTTTTTACCAAAGTCTCACTCTCTGCCAATTTAGCAAGGGATCTCACACATCCTTTAGTGCTCAGCCACTAGGGACACGTCCACATCTGCTCATCCGCAGGGACATCACTCTCAACAGATCACTCAACTGAGTCCACAGGAGTACCATTTGGAGAGCCATCTCAAGCTGACTCAACTAAGTTCATAGGAGTACAAGGCATGAGATCATCTCAAGCCGACTCAACTCAGCCCAGAGGAGTACAAGGCAGGAGACCACACGTTACAACAACTGAGTGCAGAGTCTGACGCACACCCATCACATGGGCACAGCCAACACATGGGCACACATCATCTCAACTCAGTCCAGAGGAGAACGACACACCCATCACATGGGCCCTCTCACAGATCGACTCAACTCAGTCGAGAGGAGAACGACCTGGAGAATGTCACACGACGCTGCAATCATCAACATAAAGAGACCCTTTAAAATCAGGAAACAAGGAGTGATATATCCCTTGAAACTCGTAATATATGGGACATTTGAAGTCAAAGTTTTCTTCAGTCACAATCTCTTGAAGATGGCACAATTGTCATGTCCTCTGCATCTGTGCAATGTGGTAATATGACTCAACTCGTAAGCAGTGGGAAAAAACCTTCAACTAGCCAAGTTCATTCCTAAGGCTATGTCATCAATAGCATTGAATGTAAATGGGATAGACAATGAGACTGTCATGTAATTGCAAAAAATGCTCATAATAGAAGGGGTGGGCGGGGGGTAGTAAACAAAATTCCTGTTTATTACGATTGACAGAAGATTTCTGCAATATATAAGAATATATATTGAATTATAGATAATTGATGAGAAGATAAGAATGATGATTACAATGAGCTTCGTGATAGTATACTTACAAGCATTGGCTAGTCACGAGGTAAGATGTGTGTCCTTTCATTCATCTACTTACTATTATTTAGTATTTATTATAGTTATTATTATTATTTATTAATCGACGAGAAGATAAGAATGATGATTACAGCGAGCCTCGTGACTGTATACTTATAAGCATTGGCTGGTCATGAGGTAAGAGGTGTGTCCTTTGGCATTTCATTAATCTACTTATTATTATTTAGTATATATTATAGTTATTAAGTGGTGTATCCTGTAATTGCAAAAAATGCTCATAATAGAAGGGGTGGAGGGGTGGGGAGGGTAGTAAACAAAATTCCTGTTTATTACGATTGACAGAAGATTTCTGCAATATATAAGAATATATATTGAATAATAGATAATTGATGAGAAGATAAAAATGATGATTACAATGAGCTTCGTGATAGTATACTTACAAGCATTGGCTAGTCATGAGGTACGTTGTGTCCTTTGCAATGAACCTCGTGACTGTATACTTATAAGCATTGGTTGGTCATGAGGTAAGAGGTGTGTCCTTTGGCATTTCATTAATCTACTTATTATTATTTTGTATATATTATAATTATTATTATTTATTATAATTATGTTTGTTACATTGCCAACTCCTTAAGGAATGATTTGTTCTCAAAGCATACTAAATTGGATTATCCTTAGCGGAGAATGTTTCCTTGGTGGTGTTATCTTTGTCTTTGTTTGGTTTTAGGAATTCGACTTCATTCTTCTTTTAAGTGTTGGTGAGGGTCCTTTGTATTGTTTGCAACTTTGCATCATAGCCAAAAGTCTTTTGACTTGGTTTTTTAATGTAAAACCCGGATGCTTTTTCGGTACATACTTGCCTTGCTTCTATTGTTGTATGTTCCTTTGTGCCTCTTGTGGTTTTTCATTAGTTGTAATTGATTTTTCTTGAGAATGTAACCATTAGCACCATATATTTTATAATGTTGACCTTGCCAATTAAACTCCATGAACCGTTCTTCAAGGTTGGTGGTATAAGTGCCCAAGTACATCAACCCTTTTGCACCTAGCACCATATCCATATCATCAAGTGGTAGAGCATAAGATCCCATTTGTAGTTGCAATTCTTGTATTTGAATTGAGATTTTGTCACAACATCCTACTCTCTTAACCTTTTGTCCATCAACTATTGTAATTGTGAGGTCCTTGATGGGATACACAAAAAGATTTAGTTGTTTAGTGACATTGATGTCTATATAGTTATGAGTACTATTGGAATCTATTGGTATTATTATGTTTCTATTTTTTACGATTCCTTTGAGCTTTAGTGTCTTAGGTTGTGATTTCGTGGTCTTGTTTGTTGGTGGATTTATAGGTTTTCCTTCCTCTTTTCTTGGAACCTAGTTATTATCAACCTTTCTGAGATGAGGCACATATTTTGAAGTTATTTCTTGTATTTGGTCCTTTTGAGTAATAACATCCTCTCGAGACACATCATCTTCATTACTATTCAGTAGTGTGCATGAGATTGAGTCTGTGATACTTTTGGTAGTGTTTCATGACAGTGAGAATCTGGGTTGTATGCTATAGTGATTTCATTTTCTAGGTTCGAGACTTCTACTTGCTTCCCATCCACTATTCTATAGTAGTGTAATGACATGTCTTCATATCTATGCCTTGCAGTCCAATTTTTACCACATTTATGACTATTATTTTCCTTCTTTTTCTCCCTTTCCGAGTGGTGATGTTTAGTAGTGTTCTAATCACCCAATGCACTGTAATTGGTTGTCTTATTTAGGAGTCCGAATGCTCCTTATATTGAGTATTGAGCTTTCTTTCGATTATCTTCACCATGCTTCTGGCTTCAACCAAATTCTCAGGTCTGGATAGTCGTAGCTCATTGCAAATAATGGGTTTTAAAGCCTAAAATATACAATTTTAGCAGTTGATCCTCTGCAAGGTCTGGAAATCTAGTAGCTAGGACTTCCCTTTCATGGCTATATTCATTAATTGTCCCTGTTTGTTGTTAATGAGTGAACCTGGTAAAGGTGTCATCTTCTTCATCGTCATGAAATCTCTTAAGAAGATCTTTTGTGAGTATTTGTCGGTTAACAAGTTTTCTTTGACCACTAGGTGAACAAATCATAAGGATCACCCTCTAAGTACAAGGATGCCATTGATATTGTTTCTAGTTCATTAGCAGGTGGGTTCATAGCAAAAATCCCTTCAATTTTATTAACCCACATTATAGCTTTTCTATCGTCTAGTCCATCATATTTAGATATATCAATTTTGATTTTATTAGACAACACATACCAAGACTATATTCCGCACACTTAGATCTCTACATCGGTTAACCTCCACATGTAATTTGTCATTGCTAATAATCTTGGGGTTGGCCTTTTTCTTTAACTTTTACTTTATACACTATGTATATAATGTTTTTTTATTTGATGACTTTAGAAGCCAAGGTAGTGACTTTATAACTCAAGTYGACCTTATCGTATAATTTCAAAAGTAAAAATTAAAAAATTAAATTTTTTGGGGTGTACTTCTTATGGAAAAGGGTGTGTTCAAATTAATTAAAGAACATTGAGTGTGTAAGGACTGGCCAAAATGGTGGTTGCAACTGAAAAGGTGTTGGACGTACATAAATGGTAGCAAAGGTATGGATTGCAGGCGATGACAGTGCAACAACTGACAAATGACGTTGCGGTGGTACAATGGGTTGTATGACAGTGTATGGTGAATTGCAGTTGACAGACAATGACTGAGTTAGTGTATGGTCGCTGTGTAATCCTGCATGTATCTGACAAGAATGTGCATCAGTAACATTGGGTGGTGTACGAACAACAATTGAGGCTATGTATAGATGGGTTGCTGAGGTCTTTTTAACCCAGGAATTTGCCAAGATTGGCTCTGATACCAAATGTAGTAAATAAAATTCCTGTTTATTACAATTGACAAAATATTTTTGCAAATATATAAGACTATATATTAAATAATAGATAATTGATAGGAAGATAAGATTGATGATTACTATGAGCCTTNGATTGGCTCTGATACCAAATGTAGTAAATAAAATTCCTGTTTATTACAATTGACAAAATATTTTTGCAAATATATAAGACTATATATTAAATAATAGATAATTGATAGGAAGATAAGATTGATGATTACTATGAGCCTTTTGATGGTATACTTGTATGAATTCATTGGTCACGAGGTAAGAGGTATGTCTTTTGACCTTTCATTAATCTAGTTATTATTATTTAGTATTTATTATAGTTATTATTATTATTATGTATTATAATTATGTTTATTACAAGGAGATCTAAGTGTGCGGAATATAGTCGTGGTATGTGTCATCATTGATTGCTCTGTTGCTCTCCTTTGTTTGGGGGAGAAGGTGACCGAGGGCATTTAAAGAGAAATTGAAGGGAGGGAGTCATGCAATAGAAACACCAATGTACCGAAGGAGCGAAGAAGCCTCTAAGAACCAACACTAACCATGTTTAGAGAGGCTTAAGGAGGTGATTTCCTTTGAAGAGCAAAGGGCCAAATTGGTGTATCCTTTTCATCTAGTGGTTGAGCCCTTCAAGGTGAAAATTTTGC
>SNQJ01S0038976.1:10966-50484 GCA_010110895.2 Picea sitchensis | reverse complement strand
ATCAATTCTTTTCTCCCTGCCATGTGCCTGGAGGCACGACTGTCCACTAGCCAGGACTTCACACTGTTTTTCAAGGAGCTTGTCAAGTCTGAGACAAGGTAGTATTCCTTCCGGTTTTCTTTGTTATTTCTAACCCTTCCAGATTTCCTTCTGGAAGTCCCTTTTTCCTCTTCTTTTTCAGCAGCAGCAGCGTGAACCTTTCCTTTATAACCTTTCCTCAGTTGAGGACAATCCTTACGAAAGTGACCTTTCTTCTGACAGTTAAAACATCTCACCTTTGAAATGTCAAAATCCTTACCTCTGAAACCAGCTTTGTCTTTCTCCTTCTGAACAGGGAATTTCTTTCGAGAGGAGAACCTTTTTCCTTTCTTTGTTTCGGCTGTTAATGCAATATGATCTTCTTTAGAAGAGCCAATCCTACTCTGAATCCTACCTTCTTCCTGAAGGCAATCATACCACAGCCTTTGAAAGTCAGGTTGAATTTCTCTTGCAGTTATTTCGGCCAGAAAATCCTCCCAGGAGGATGGAAGACCATCAACTGTAGTTTGTACCAAATCATCATCATCCACTTCTACATCAATCATGCGTAACTGATCTCTGACCTGAGAGATCTTGGTGAAGAATGATGCCACTGTATCATCCTTCTCCATTTTTAGGGTGCAAATCAGCTTCTTGTGAATCCTCTTCTGATTAGGTGCCTTCGTCTCATATAAATTTGTGAGAGTGTCAAAGCACTCCTTAGCAGTTTTCAGAGATGCTATCACAGGCATAATACTGTCCTTTACTGAATCAAATATAATTATTTTCGCCTTTGCCTGGTTCTTCTTGAAATCTGACCTGCCTGCATTTGTAGTAGGCTCCTCTACTACTCCGGATACAAAGGCATCCAAATCATGCTCTTCTAGAATATTCAGAATTCTAGCTTTCTAGACATTAAAATTGGATGCTCCTTCAAGCCTGTCTTCAGGCTTCTCTGAGATGGAAGTCATCTCTGTTGGCTAAACTGAACTGTGCTTCGAGAACCCAACGTGAACTCAAGTTGCTGCAAAATTGAGTGATTTCATGCCCTGAGCTCTGATACCATGTTAATTTTATGGTGATATTCAGATCTGATTGATTTTTAAAATTTAGCACTGTACTTAAATTCAGACTTTAAAACTGAAGCTCAAATTCACCATAACAGAAGCACAATAATAAACTTTGCATCCACAAGTACACAGAGATTTACCCGGGGGAAAACCAATTGGAAAAACCCCAACAACGAATGATCTTTTCTTATTAAGGAATATCTGAGCTAGGAGCAGATACTTTGAAATCTTAGTCGCTTATACTTTCAAATCTTCACTTTTAGATCATTCACAATTTGTGTATGACTTGTTAAGTCATGTTACACTTAGGAGTTTGTTTATACTTAAGCAAACACAAGTTCCCTCATGATAATCATGGTCACACGTGCAAATGCACTAGCTCATTACATATTTGCAACTCAAGTATAAGCAAAGATCATTTGTCTCGGGATGTGATTCTTCAGTTCTCAAGCACAATTTGGTCACATGGTACAGTAGCTTATCTAGAGTTGGCCAGATCCTAGACAAGGTCTCGTAGCTTTATCCATCTCCAGTGACCTAGGAGATCCTCACATCACTTTTTCCATTTAGGCAACATCAGTCTTGGCTCAATTAAGACCGACTTACAGCATACTTGTCTTGTCTTCTCTTTGGCTCAATTAAAGCTTACAAGACTATTTGACTCTTGTCCTGAATCACAGGACCCTTTCTCCAAGTCTCGACTCTCAAGTTCTGCCTTGCGAAAGACAGTCTTGGAGAATGTCTCAGGATGCTGTAAATTTTAACAAAAACCATCATTTCAGATGATTTGCAGAGTTTTTGTGGTGTTTGTGGAAGGGTTTAGAAAGAGAGAGGCCATACCTCTCATTATCAGTTTGTGGCAGCAGCAAAAAAAGACCATATTCATCATTACTAGGTTGTGGGGTTTCAAGTGGTGGCCACTCAGCATACAAGTTGCAGCTAAAGCAAGGTTATTACAGCAGGGTTTACAGTGGTACAAGTGTCAGCTACAGCAGGGTTTTACAGTGGTTTTATGTGCTGTTCCAGACCATTTTTATGTTCTGTTCCAATGTACAATTAACTGCTAACACTCACAGCCACACTCAGCATTGGATTGTGCCATTACACTGCAGATCTGGGTGTTTCCAAAGGAGTTTGCAGCCACATTCTTGTACTGAACAAACATCCACTATCTCTCTCTGTTTTCTACATCATGTCGCGCCATTCAACTGTTGTTTGTGGACTCTAGACAAGGGATCTCTTCAATATTGTTATTGCTGTCCAAAAGGGTCATTTCCGGGTCAGGAATAAATGATATATCAGTTTGTATTCACTGAGTTTAATGGCTGTTATAGCAGATTGCTTGAGTTGGTAATCTTTTCCAGCTGGATGTATTTGTTGTTTTTGGCTTCTAATACAAATGAACCTCTTTTCATATCAAATGAAATAAAGGCCTTTGGCATCAAAACCGCCGTTCTTAAATTGCAAACCACATTGGGAAAACATATTAAGAAAACAAGCAGCAAACATAGTATTTATATCAGCAACAAGGAGGGTTGTGGGAATGTGTTAAGGAACTGTTTTATGAAATACTTGAACCAGAGAACCATCAAAATTTAAAACACATCAGCAAGACACAATAAAACGTATCAGCATTAAAGGGGGTTTTTACAGGATTGTTTTCCAAGTGTTTGACAAAAGTCATAACCCAGAAATTCATCCAAAAAGCTACAAAAAACAGAGAAAGGTTTTAATAGTGTGATTTGGACATGTCTATCAACTGTTTGAGGAAAGTCCAGGGTCAGAAAACATCATAATAGTACAGCAGCAGTTACAAATTTGTAACAGCAAGTAGGTGGGATATTACACTTTTCACAACATCGTCGCTTAATTTGACTTGGAGAGAAGGCATTCCAACACAACTTTCCCACTAAACACTATGTGTCAGTCATATAGTGACTATATAACCCTTCTTGAACACCATATCTCCCACACTGACATGGTTACAAAACCTGTTGAGGATGGCCTTTGGTAGATGTATAGAAGAAGGATCCACTGAAGCACACTGATCGACTGAAGGTACAAAGATTTGCACAAGCTGTTCCTGAAGATGAAGTTCCCAAATATACTGCATCTAGTAAGTACCAACATCATAGTGTGGAGAGAAGAGATCCACTGAAAGATGCATAGATTCATCCACAGAATCATCTATAAAAAACTGTGGATTGATCCTGTGGACCTATGAGTGGAGACTACATTGAAGAAGGTGAGAAAAAACTTAGCTTCCCTTCACAAACAAGTGGTCATAGGCCCAAAAATGTCTCTATGAACCAACTCCAATAGCTGAGAAGCATCACCAACCAAATAGTCTGCTATAAAACCACTAAATCCTAGTAGTTAAAGAACATCTCCAAATGTGGTGGGGTCAATACAGACTTCATAAAAAATAACACTTTTTCTGTCAATTACCGCATGAGTAGAAGGATCATGTAGACAATATCCAAGAAGATGGGCCCATGTACTTGTTCCAAAACACGCTGAAATGCGACACTGATGAACTCATACCTTAGGAGAAATTGTTTTTACTGGGTACATCCACAAACCTTTGTTCCAAAGAAGGGTAATTATGTGCTCTGCCCAAAGATCATAATTAGCCCCTTTTAAGTGGGGAAACAACCATTTTGAATCCATAGGTGTTAAGTTGCCTTTATAGACCCAAAAAATATAAGAGAACCAATGTCTTTTGAAATCTGCACTACACTTGAGCAAATCTGAAGTAGATATCAGCTGAAAGAATAGAGGAGTAGTGTGCTGGTCTTTGGATGGGGTATAAACCCTAAAAAATCTTAGTAGCAGCCTATTTTGGAAATCTACACTTCAACAAATCTGCAATACATATCAGCTGAAAAAGTAAAAAAGGAAAGAGTGCTGGATTTAGGGTTTTAAATGCTAGGAAAATCCTAGGCAACCCTAGAAGAGGCGCTGGCCTTGAAGGCGGGTTTAAACCCATGTAATACCCTAAAATGTAGGCGCTAGGTGAAACCTTTGGAACTGCTGCAAAATTCTTGAAGCCCTGGTTCTGTAGTCACAAAACAAAAGTGATGCCACATGCCAAAAGCCTTAAATCAGTTGCTGAAAAATGACCGAAATAAATCAGCTGGTAAATCATCAATTTGGGTGCTTCAACCCTATGCACAAGGTCTCCAAAATGCACATAAACAGTGTCAAAAGCCTCAAACAAGGCACCCTTCTCTGTCCAATAACACCGTAAAAAGCAGCCCCAAAATTCCTCTAGGTTAGACAATCTTCCTCTACGATAGTTGATCATTAGTGTAAACAACCAAGAATTAAACCGTAACCAGCAGCAAAATGAGTGAAGGATGTTCACAGTGCACACCCACTCTGATACCATGTTGAGATTCATAAGAGAGTGAAGGGATTGAATGGAACCTACCTGCAAACACTAATTCCTATAATAAACGAGAAGGAAAACAGTGCTAGGGAAGCACAAACACTAATTCCTACAATAAACGAGAGGGAAAACGACAGTAGGGAAGCACAACATAAAAACCCCTAATAAGTGCGCTAGAGCCGATTCATAAGTGCACAAGGGAGAAGAATCATAAGTGCATTAGAGAGAAGATGCAACCCAAGAACAAGAGAGTAAACAAAGAGTTTATGATGCCATTATGAAAAATCACATGTATTAGAGAGAGATCAGTAAGATTACATGATGATATTACAAATGAGACTGGAGCGTTGACTAGGTCGGCTTCAAGCCCAACCCTAGAAACACACTAATACACAGTAATAATGATTACAAAGTGAGGTCAACCATAGCTCTATGCGAAGATTACACTGTCATTTTTACAGTTCAAATTCAAGACAGGATTCAATGCAAAAGCATCCACATATCCTAGCCATCATACTCTCTGCTCTCCCTCTCTTCTTTGTTCTAACATTCAAGATAGTGTCCTTAAATTATAAATGTATATATCCATGAAAATTTTCATATTCTAAATATCTGAATCTATTTTTTCCTTCTTTTCTGGGTTCAAACTTTGGAGCAAAGTAGGCTTAGTATGTTCACTCTTTTGTCATGTTGTTTTATCTACCTTGCTTTTGCAAGATAGTTGCTCCAAACTGCACTTAATTCTTTTTTGGGATGTCTGTTCAGTATTTTCTTGTTCACAAAGACAAAACTTATTTAGAAATATGTTTTGGTATTTGGAATAATTTTGTAGATAATTTATTGAGGACTAGTATTCCATATTTAAAGCCACTGATCAGAACGTTTAGTAGACTTATTCTGTTGTGCTACCTGTGAGCAAATGTAGAGAGCGTGCCCGCAAAAAGAAAGAAGAAGAGGAGAAACGAATGGAGAGGGAACGAGAAAAGGTACCTCCGTTTTTATTTTTATGAATTTACTTATTGTCTTGTTAACAGGCACTCTTTTGTTTATTTGGGATAAGGATTTGTTGATGTAACATTGCTGCTATTATTTGAGGCATTTTAGATATCTAGTCTAAATTAGAAACTGATCATGACTGGAGGCTGTACAATCCATATGGAAAAAGGAGACCACTGTCTTGTTAACTGATTTATATTTATCATCCTAAATATTTTCTTTCTAAAACTTCTTTCATGTTTACTCCTTGGCATTGGCAATAACGACCTTGCAGGACCAAAAAATAGTGAGCTTTTGTTGGTTGTATGAAGTCTTGACACATTAACTGTTTAATATTTTACTGCAATTGTCTAAAGATTTTCATTTGTTGATGTGCACACGAATGTTTCTATTGTTATTGTAAATAGTTTGATTCTGTAATGTTTAAATTTTAATTCCAAATATGCATTGCTGCGAATTGTTTATGAAATACTGTTTTGACATTTAGAAAAAATCTCATAGAATGCCAGAACACTGCTTTGTTCATTTTTGATATATTATATGTAAAAACTATATTCTGCTTTCAGACCTCAGGCTCACAGAGCTTCCTTAGTGTACCTTAGAAGACTGTAGCACCCCAGTTTTAACCCCTGGAATGTATTGGATCAGATTATATATATATATATATATATATATATATATATATATTGCAAATGCATGGTTATAATGATGGGAGTTAAGCCATGTGAGCTGAAATCAATGACCCCGTTTGTAAATGTCATAAATATGTTAGTATTGATTCCTAGTGCGGAGCTCAAGGCCAAGGCCGACTAGTGAATGGCTAGGCATGTATGATGTAAATATACTTATATGGACCATGTGGTTGGCTTGCCATGGTGAACTCAAGCTATGCAAATATATTAATTCTGGAAATAATATATAATGGTCCGAGATGGCTGTGGAGAACGTGAGAGGGGCTATGATTCCACTATAGGGGAAGAGGAAAGGGGGCCTATGGGAAATTAAGCCTCTGTTGCCAAGTGTTAGTCTTAGATATCATCTCTTTTCCATCACGTGCCTTAAATAAAACCATTCATCCATCTCCATTGACTTGTGAAAAAGCCAATCATTGAATGTATGTAAGAGGTTGGTGGGGAAGATTTCTCATGTAGTTATTGAAGCATGGGCTGAATATAATCATCATGGGGAAGTGTAAGAGTCCTACAATACTCTTGTTAGAAGTAATGTCAACCATATTTTTGCTTGACAATCTCATTTTACATTCACACCATTCATGCTATTATTCTCATGTTCATGCTCTAGACTTGTCATGCTGTGTTCTCCATTGCTAAGCATCAATGAATTTAGGAATCGACCAAAAATCCGCACTGTGAAGAAGAAATTGCAGACCTTGAGTGAAAGATAGATGGCTGTAGGTGAGCATAGAGTCTGGGCAAGTTAGGAGTCCATCACTTGTTGTGTATGTGCTACTCTATGGATGCTTGAAAGACAAGTATTATCCTTGCAGGCAATTCATAGAAGGCATACAGAAGATTGGGCTCTTTCTGCCCACACTGAAGAGCACTGGAGGGAAGAATATCCTTGAGGGACTGCTGAACAAAGAAAGGGAAGTTCTTCCTTGTATTGTGTGGGGGTAGTGGAAGAGAATGCCATGGCTGTCTGATCGCTAGATGAGATGCTTGGCGTGCTGTGTAATGACCATGAGAGTAGTTGAGTTGGGTTGAGAGAGATAGAAGCTTGTAACTTAGTTCCTCTGCCCTGGTGACCTCATAGTGTGGCTTAGCGGTGTATCTGCATTGGATACGTATGGTTGTGTAGAAAATTGTTCGTATGTAGCCAGTTTCTTGGACCATCATTTATTAAAAGATAATTGTTCTATCATTGTTTATGAATATGCAAATTAATGTTATTTTCTGTTATGGAAATCTTTGTATTTTGCATTCTGTGTGTGTGATTATGGGTAAATCTGGTCATGAGCATTTGGTTGCCACGAAATTATGTTAATCCATGCTTGTCCAATTCCACTGCATTTTAATTGTCACATCTGTGCATGCATTTTATTTAATTCTGGTCTTTCTTGGAAGGCTTACTCAATTAGTATTGTGGGGATATGGCCTCTGAAGTTTTGAATTTGAAAGCTTCGTTTTGTGGCTACCCATCCCATTGCTGGGAGTGCTAGATGGGGATGCCACAAAGACTTTTGATGTGATAAAATAACTTTTCTTTTAAACTGATCTTAGGAACGGGTTCGGATTGGCAAGGAAATGTTGGAAGCAAAACGAATTGAGGAAGATAATGAACGGAAACGGTCCGATGTTTCTTGTCCATGCTTTGTTCTGTTTGGTCCTTTTTATTTGACAATGAGATATGCCAATGCTGTTTGTCCTTATATGTGTCTTATTCCAATGCTCCTCTTATGTTGTTGAAATTTCTGACAACCATAGGGACGGATTTTTGACTTTTTATTCTTATAACAGCATATTAGCTATGAGGAAAGCAGAAAAGGAGGAGGAGAAACGAGCTAGAGAGAAGATAAGGCAGCGGCTAGAGGAGGATAAGGTATGGTCAAATCACTGAGACCTGAATGCCAATTATTTATGTTACTGTTTTAAACCTTGCATTGCATCAATGACATCTTAAAATGGGTATCATATTAATAGATTTTATAAAAATATTTTTTGTACTAGAAGCCTTGAGCAATTTCCAATTCCATGGTTGGTTACAAAAACTTTTGTCTGCATATGATAGGAATCAACACCATTCCCAGTGATTCACTATCTCTGATATAAACTTTATACGGTGACCTTGTAGCTATTTTATTCTTATAAACCTTATACGGTGATCTTGTTGTTAAATTTTGAATTTGATTTCTTATGCGGATTATTTCTTTATTTTCTTCAACACTTTGATTCCAGCTTAATACATTTCAACAATATAGAATCATAACTGAATAGCAATAATCATGTAGATAAGTAAGCATGAACATCAACAACACATATACCCTGGGGAAACCCTGTACAGGGAGAAAAAGCCCAGCAAACAATATTCCTTTATTGCATTAATAATGTAAGATCACTTACAAATATCCACCATGAATACTCTGCTCTTAAAGAGCTTGCCAAAACGACTTAGACTTGACAGTGAACTAAAAGACCTTGCTGATATAGATGTATCTGAGTTGCCTTCAAAGACTGAGATACACTGCCTCTTATGAACTGATATATCAGCTCTGAAATGGGCTGTTGTTGCTGCCTCTGATTGACTGATACATGCCTCTATTTAGCACTGGTACAGCTGCCTTTATAGGACTGATATGTGCCTCTGTTTGTTGACTGATATGCTATCCTGTATAGGACTGATATGCTGTCCTGTTTAGCATTGATATGCTGTCCCTATATAGGACTGATATGTGCCTCTGTTTAGCACTTGAATGCTGCCTCTATAGCTTCACCTTTACTCTGCATAATAACAATGTGTTGAAGAGAGGGGTCGACCTCTACTTATAAAGGAGTGAATAGGAGAAGTAGATGGCTCGAATTAGGAACTTGTTTGCATGCTTTAACATAACTTAGCTTCACACTTTAGTTTGAAATTCGAACTAGACTTGAGACTTCAGTTACAACTCACCCTTGACTTGGCATGCATGCGTACTAACTTAACATGCACATGTTATGCATGCAACATGCAACTAGACATGCATGCAGTGCATGCCATGCATGCAACGTGCGACAGCTTGACAACAATGTCTTTGACTTGGACATGGAACTTTGACTTCTACAACTCGATTGTTTACAAGGAAATTCAAATTTCTCTTCATGGTGGATAATGTTACACATGCCAACGCACTAGATGAATACACTTATATCATTTGCAATATTAGGAATATCGTTTATTTCTAGCTCATAGGAATTTTCTATTCAACCTAACTTTTGCTAGATGCCTTGACTTTTGCTCATATCTCACAAAGCTTGACTAGGCTCACAGAGGTTGTACGTTCCCCCTGACTTTTGCACTAGTCTGTCTATGCTCATAGAGGTTGTACGTTCCCCCCTGACTTTTGCACTAGACTGTCTATGCTCACAGAGGTTGTATGTTCCCCCTGACTTTTGCATTAGACTTACATAGCATCTTGTTTGTCCTGACTTTTGGTTTGACTCACAGAGGTTGTACGTTCCCCCTGGCTTTTGTCAATACCTCACAAGACTGGTTGATTCTCCAAATCTCCTTGGCTAGCCTCAGGGTGGCCCATATGGCCTCTCATTGGAGAATGACTGTCGACCATCTTGTTGCATTAGAGCAGGACGACTCCACACACACATGAGGTTCACGTTCCCAGCTTTTTATCAATACACCCTCTGGTTGATTCTCAAATCTCTTATTTAACCTCAGGTGGCCCTTGCCAGCCATTGGAGAATGGACTCACAGAGGTTGTACGTTCCCCCTGGCTTTTGTCAATACCTCACAAGACTGGTTGATTCTCCAAATCTCCTTGGCTAGCCTCAGGGTGGCCCATATGGCCTCTCATTGGAGAATGACTGTCGATGCTGCCAAATTTAACACTTGTTAAGGGAAAATATAATATAAGGACCTCACCATTTCTTAACAACAGTTAATTCTTCATGGACAATGAGGTTATAATGCAAATTGATGGGAATGACCGTTTTGGCTCATGGATGGATGAATTCATGTTTTATCCTTATGTTTCTGCAATAAACACACAGACCAGCAAGGTTGTATACCCTGTAAATGACAGATTTCAACGTTAAAATCAATCAAACATGATAAATTTTTGAGGTGATTCCCACGAATCTCATTGGTTCAAAAGACAATCTGATTCCTAATTAGAAAACAATGAAAGCAGTAAGTAATAATTATTTTTTCATAACACACAAGTCTAGAAATCCACCACCAAATGCTTAAGATTCTTCTACCAATGCCAAGAAATGTAATAACATTGTCTCAACTATGTCAAAAGGCTAAAAATAACTCTGGAACTGAGATGAGTTACAGATATAACCTCAAATCTCAGATCTGATTATAAAAGTGGAGTAACCTCGGACTAATGATGATAGATCTCTGGACTTGCATTGCTGAATGCTGCCTCCAAACCAAGAATTTGATGCTTGAAGAAAAATGAATAAAGTATGAGAAAGAAGGAGGATGAATGAATACCAAAAACTCGCATAATGGTCGAACCCCTCTTCAACATCTGAAACATGATTAAATAAGCCTCTGCCTCTAGGTGGTGTGCCCTCCTCCTACCAAGAATAACACACATGCAAACTCTAATTGAACCTTGAATGGGACTGGAACTGAAGTAGTCTCTCATGCAAGGTGTAGTAATCTTTGGGTGTAAGTAGACAAGGCTGCATGCAAGGCACACTCAGCTGCAATTGATTATTGAATAGATAAGGCTGAGTTCGAAATACACTGCATGTACCCACCTCAACTAGTGTGCTCTCTTTTTGTGCAAGTCAACTCTGTATAGTAACAGCAAAGTCCATTAGGGCGCACTCATTCATGCATGAGATTAATGAAGTAAACTCCGAAAAAGCTAATGCTTGCACGGTCAAGTGAAGCATTCAAGTGTAGACAAGAATAGTAAATGCATGCATCTCCCAAAAAAGAGCAAGTGAACTCCATGATCTGCTCCACTCTAGTAGGGCATGTCACCTCGAAAATAGCAAAGAATTCCCTTTTGTGATTTGCCCACCTCATGGATAATAATATCACATTCATGGAAAAACTAAAGTAGGGTGGCATCAACTTGAAGACAAGTCAATCAACTAAAGTGAAAGTGCACTAAATTGGATCCCACTCAGCTAAACTGCATTGCACCCAACTAAATTGGAACCATGTAGGGCGCACTCCCCTACGAGTCCTGATCATGCCACATGGTGACATCCTAGGTTGCCACATGTCATCATGAACATTGCACCTACTAAAAATAGCAACTGCCAAAAATAATAGTAACCTCCAAAAACATTTTCATCAACTAGTACTACTGAAATTCGCCACCATGACAAAATATGAACTACTATCCCATCTGTGTGCTAGGACTAACAGCCACTAAAAATATCACTTGCAAAAAGTAGCATGTGGTACAAATAGTAAGTTTGGCGTTAAACTTTAAAATGCCAAGATACTACCCTTGGGAACACCTACTATAAATAGCATGTCTAAAATAAGCGTTGCTAAAAATAGCACCATCTCGCATGTCTCCAAAAATACGCTCATTTGATTCGTGTGCCTCTGAGGAACAATAATATGTTGTCTGTTTCGCTAGGTAAGCCCTCTAATGCCAACTAAATATCAGTGTTTCAAAATTGCATGCAATTTGACAACAAACTCTGCATGCACCTGTAAACACCTAGAGAATTTTGCATGTACACCAAACCATTTCTGAAGCGCCAAGTGTGACATGCAAAGTATGCATGCATTTGGCTGAGTAAATTAAACTGGAAAGAATCATGCATGCAAATACCTTGGATATCTAAGTGACATCTTTGGGTGAACTAATGAATGCTACATACTACATAGAACTCTGACTTCTGCCATTTGATAGATGTAAGAGTGAATCTCAAAGTTGGCACTGAGATTACATAGGGTGTAATCTCACATGCTAAAAGACCATGACCTTGGAATGCATCTGCAGTGGATATACAAGAGGTGACTTCATGCACGGATTAATGCAAATGTTCACGACCCTGTTTGCCATCTTTCACTAATTTTACAACTTTAATGGTGACAACATTAGAAAACATGTTGTCTTTTTTTTTCAGCTTGTGATAATATTTAATAGGTGGGTAAGGGCAGAGGTTTGTTTAAGAGCAACAACTTAACAAAGAATGCTTTGGTTGTTGATATTTCGCTAAAATTCTAATTATTGTCGCTGTGTATGATTCTTTTTTTCTTTATAGAATTTGCTTAAATGAATATCTCACTACCATCCTAAGAATTTTTTTTGGCCACCATCCAAGTTGAGTTTACTGCATTTGGTAGAAATAATTTGGCCACAGGCCCACAAGGTTCGAGCTTGCTCTCATAACTCTTGTGACTACCTTGTGGGATTTGCAAGATTCCGTAGGCATTTATAGAAAAAAGGGACAAGCCCATATTGTCCAGAGGGACGTTAGTTACAATTAATAATGTGAAAGATACAAGATGATTCATATTTAGTTAAGAAGACTAACATATATAGTACGTAAGATGCATGACTATTCTAAAGGACACTACCTTCCATAATTATTAATAATGCAATTTATAACTTAGGTATGTTACAACAGCAAAGAGAAGAATCCACAAATGTCAGACAACCTTCCTTAATTTTTTGGGATGATATTCAAAATCTTGGAAGGACATGGTTCCTCCACAATTAATGGTAGACAACAGAAAGAACCCTAAGGAGATGATGTTGCAAGATGAGAAGTTCGTTTATTTTCACACATCGAGACAAAAATGAGAATAAGTGCATCCATTGATTCTTGATATCGAGGGAAGACACGAGTTGTTTGCATCAACAAATATGCCTATAGCAAAAACAATGTTTGTTTTTTGAAAGTGGAAACCCCAGACACAGGAAAATATGGTGGTAGATACAAGTGTGGGATTTTCATGAAGTGATGCCCCTTTGAGAAACTACATGCCTAAAGGACAAACTTGTAAGCAAATTGTTACAGATTCCTGACTCCTAACTAAGGCAATGAGTAGTGTTTTGAAAAAAACGGAAGTAGAATTTATAGATTTTTTTGAGACACTATAAATTGGAAGAATAGGGGTATGACATTTGTTCCCAAGGTATGTAAAAAACTTCCTTTGATTTAGACAATAAAACCAACAATTCTGGACAGAGAAGATGTTACAAGTTCAAATATTTGGTCCATAGCAGAAAAGTAGAAATAATTTATTGGTATAAATTTTGTATTTTTTTTCCGGAGAAATAAGGTCAAAATTCTTTGTAGAGATCACAAAATATTGTCACCGAGGAAGTTTCGATCAGGGAAAATAAGATAATATTGTCACCGAGGAACCCTAACACAGTGATCTTGGATTCTCACAAGTTAGTTGGAAAAATGATTTGGCATAGAAAAAGAAAATAAAAACACTAACTGCATACGAGGATTTGGAGGACCTCATTATAGGTAAAACAGAAAAACCAATTCCATTCACTGATCACTATTTATAAACAAATAAAAAAACACATGTAATCCTCACTTTTGCAATTTTAGATGAACTGCTATTGTCAGATTTGAGACATTGAAGATGCTTAGGAAGCATGGAATAAATTACAAGCAGGATATGAAACAAAAGACACTTTGAATAATATTGTTGAGGCAGCAGTTGTTAAACACAAATATAGTAGTTGACCATGTCAAAAAGCTTAAATAAGTTCTGAAGGAACTAAAAGCAATTGGTGAATTTTTTCAGAGAAGATAAGATAAATTTATTAATATTCACCAATGACCACCAAAGTGGGTCAATGGGGCTCAAAAGTACGATCTAGTAATGACACACTTTGGATGTGCAGAAGCAACTCACAAAAGCTTAAATTTAAAACAAGATAAACTAAACAGAATAGGAAAAGTAAGCCCCCAATTCATGACAAAAGCAATAGTAGAAGTAGAGGAGGAAGATGAAGTCCCTGAACTACCAACCACAGAGACCAAAGGCATTACTTGATAATGTATTTTGAGAGAGAGAGAGAGAGTCTATTATTTATTTAATATAAAAGATGGCATACATTGAACTCAAGTCTCACGAGTAGTATACAAATCAAATTTCACTGCATAAGTGCACCGACTTCAGTTCTTGTTATGATTATATCATACACATGCACCACTAGAATCATTATATCATCACGTTTTCTTTTAACATATGAATATGGATCAAAAGGATTTTTCCTCAATCCTAATATTGTAAGATATTTGTCAATTTTAATATACTGGTTGCAAGAGCAAGCATCGACCTCCAACTCAATATTAATGTAACTTTCCTATTATATAACCTTCATGTTAGTAGACATTAATATTAGTGGTTTATTTCCCTAAGAGAAGTGAGGTTCTTTTACATCCTCGGGTGGATGAATAGACATTAATATTAGTGGTTTATTTCCCTAAAAGAAGTGATGTTCTTTTACATCCCAGGGTGGATGAGATGCGTCATGCAACATGTGTCACATGCCTAAACTAAAATGGAAAAAAATGACATCGTCCTCTAGAAGAAAAAATCAACCTACAAAAGTAAATTAGCATGTATCCATCTTAACCATGAACCTTTTAAGCAACGAGCGGTTTGGAACCCGTTGTTTTTGTTGATGTATTTAGCATCGGACAAGTACTTCCACATAGGCTTGGTGTCTAGCATGTGGAAGTCGTTTGTGATGCCTCTCAGAACCTTATGAAATTCACTTTATGAGTCAATTATTAAAGTGAATGTACTTTTTAATTAGTGTGAGTTAATTAAGTTAAATGCCTAAGTTTGTTGGCATTAGTAACTCAAGTGAGTTGATTAAATCCTATCCGTTAGATCTAAAGTGAAGGTGAGATCTAAATCTCAGCCTTTGATCACTTTAGAGATCTAGGATTTAGGGTTAACTCAATGTTATAAAAGGCAACCCAAGTGAGAGGATGACACACACATAGTACATTGGAGCAAAGAGGGATTCCTTGCTCATGTACTTGTGTCACACACATAATGATGAGATCTCATTGATTAGGTGAAGAGGAGAGTTCATCCAAGTGTGAGTGGGCAAGGCTGAGGAAAGGAGCAAAGGGGCAGCAAGGGAGATAACATCCAGGTGGGTTAGGCTATTTGTTGCATTGTATTCCTCTAATGGGCCATTATCCCAAGACAAGAGCCCATGATTTTATCTAATAAAATCAACTCAGATATGGTTTTCCCTTCAAGGTTTTTCTAGGGGTGTTTACCCAGATATCTTGTGCAATGTGTATGGTTTCGTATTTAATGCTTCCTCTGTAATTTCATTAAGTAACCTAGTTGTACACTTAGTTAATGAAGTGATTTTATTGGAACTAAGTGTCAGGTGCTAGGTTCAGATCATTAACAGTTTTACGATCCCTCTCAATGCCTACTAGATCTAGGTTTAAGAGCTAATGATACGTGCCAACCTGGGGTGCTATATATTGATGTTATGAGAGGTAATTAGATGAGAAAGTGGTATATGTAATTTGGGTAGGCCATCTTGGGATTCCAAACATGTACTGGATGAAATATTATTGATAGGTTGACATTTATTATTTAGGTTGACAAGTGTTCATGCATTCAAAGGGAGCTAGCCTTGACACAACAATCAACATTGGGGTCAGAGAGGGCAGGGTATACAAGTTGCAGGACTGACCTTAAGAGGATCCAAGGGGATCTTGGATCACGGATAGATGTCAGTGGTAGAGGACGAGGAGCAGGAGGCTCCGAAGGGTGAACAACCAAAGGATGAACAAAGTTCACATACTTTCGAACTCCCTATTCTTCCGCTTCTGCTCGGTCAACCGAATCAACAACCCTTGTTAGATCGGCAAGGACCCCTTGCTGGGAGGACTACCTACTATGATAATAAATCTCTATTATTTCAAAATCCATCATCAATTGGACTGACTGGAGCCGGCATCAGTCCGATCGTAGCAGCTCCTTAGGATCGGTTCTTCCATGATAAAATGGACGCGGTTGAACCTCGCTTTGCACGAGACCGACCTACCTTTTATAGAGGGCCCCTAGTGTGGGGAGTCAACCTTAAGATGGAAAGAGGGAGTTAGCCCCTTCTAGTTCTGTTAGGAGATTAAGTTGGTACGAGATGACATTGATGGATTGCTCAGAAGCAGGAGGCTCCTAGGAGTACATTGAGGGAGAACAAGCCTTTGATGAAGTTCGCGAACTTCGTGGCATTGATATGTAGCATCATCGATTCCATGACTTCCAGTATTCAGGGAGTAGCTGACCAACATGGTTGGTGGGATGCCAATGTGCAAGATGATGTGTGTGACATTGTGCCAGGGTCAATGGAATCAATGGTTCTAGGTGGCTCTTTGAGAAGTACTTTCATCGCTAAGAGGGAGTGTTGTTTATAGCATCGGATAGGTACTTCCACAACAATTTTGTGTCAACATGTGGAAGTCGTCCTTAATGCCTCTCAGGACTTAGGAGATTCACTTTGATAAAGTAATTATTAAAGTGAATGTACTTTTGAAATTAATGTGAGTTTAATTTAATAAAATGCCTAAGTATTTGACATTAGTGAATTAAATTAAATCCTAGCCATTAGATCATAAAGTGAAGGTCAGATCTAATTTCAGCCTTTGATCACTTTGGAGATCTAGGGTTTTGGATTTAGGGTAAACTCAAGATTATAAAAGGCAGCCTATGTGAATGGAGTAGATACACACAAAGTGAGGAGATCTTATTGATTGAGTGAAAAAAGACTTTCATACAAGTGTGCAGGGGTAGGGGCCAAGGAAAGGAGCAAAGGGGCATCAAAGGAATAGCAGCCAAGTGTGTTAGGTTAGGCTATTTGCTGATTTATATTTTCCTCCGGTGGGCCATTATACCAGGACGGGAGCCCATGATTTTATTCTAATAAAATCAACAAGGTACTGGTTTTCCCTTTTGGGTTTTGCCAGGGGTATTTACCCAGAAATTACGTGTCTACTTTGTGTATGGTTTCCTTATTTATGCTTCTGCTGTAATGTTTCGTTAATAACTCAGCTGTGCTTTTAATCAATACGTGATTTATTTGGAATTAACTGTCCGGTGTTGGGTTAAGGAGAATTAACATGATGTGCATGTATCATTGATTCAATGTGAAATATGATAATAACAATGGTGATTGATGAATCGTGTTTCTATCATTTACAAATTTGAATTTTTTATTTACATTGCACAATGATGAATTTACATGGGATGAATAGTTATTCTTGGGATTTTCAATTTTTTTTTTTTTTTTTTTTTAATTTTAGAGACAGGGCCCCCTATGCTAGGGACCCTGATGTTCCCTGTACCCCATGAATTTCCCTAAAATTCGGGGGGTGTCTCCACACATCCCCAATGTGTGTTTCCCTGCTCCCGTGTCCCAGAAACTTGGGGGAACATTGGTATAGTCTTCCAGATCCCAAACCGGATGAGTTGCTCCAATGCAGAAGATAGCTTCCTGCAGTTCTGCTTGATTATTGGTGGCATTACCTAAATACCATCCAAAAGATTATCCCAAGTTTCCTATCCAATTCTTTTCTACCCTTCCTGCTCCTGCATCCCCAAGGTTACCTGTTGTTCGACCATCATATTTTACCTGGTGGCAGTTGTCAAGTCATTGATCTTTTATAAATTCTTATCTGGCCCTCCCCATTAATGGGTACAATGATATAAAATTATCCTAGTATTATACTAATCCTGGTTGAACTATTCATTGGGTAAAATGAGCCAATAAAATGGTTTACTCAAAGCATAAGTAAAAAAAGTCTTTACCCCATGATTATGTCCATCAATTCCACGTCTCCTTCCTTGGAAGAAACCATTCAATGCGATTTGCTATACTTTACTGATTCCACGTAATAGTGCAATTTTATTATTTACTATATCTTTTATTTTAAGCCTTGAAACTCTTTTTCTTATTTTTGGGTGTGTAAAAGATACATTTTATACACTGGAGTCTTTCTGGATACTAGTTTTGGCCTTCAGTATTTAAGGCCTTTTGAGGGCATATGTTATCGTTGGTGTTTCCAAAAATATAAAAAATTATAACATATTATGACATATGTCCTGTTTGGAATCATATATCTCACTAGCTGTTCTCGGCATGTTTATATTTAAAGTTATATCATTTCGTGGAAAATGAACAGTTTCTGATGGTCTTTATGATGCAAGACTCAAGTAGGCAGAGAGAAGGCGGAAGTTAGGATTGCCAGCTGAAGATCCAAATAAAGTTAAAACTCCACCACCTGTAGTTGAAGAAACAAAGGTATGACAAGAGCAGATTTTCCGCATTGACAAAAGCTGAGCCTGCTATACCAATTTTTAATTCACTTATGTTCAAAATGATCCAGCATGCAATGGAAAAGTATTGACGAATGTTGAATATGTTGTTCTTTTGCTAAGTTCATCCTGATGTGTGGGTGCAGATTTCATTGCCAGTGAGACCTGCAACAAAGGCAGAACAAATGCGCAACTGTCTCCGTTCACTTAAACAGAGCCATAAGGTACTGTAATCAGTAGTTTTATGCTATTTGATGTTGCTGATGTGTTTCAATGGTTTGACCTCATGATGACCCTACCGAACTTCTTTTGTGAATTATGTATTTGTCCCTGTACTTTTTAACTCCAGGTTCATTAGTGGACCCCATTGTTGTAGTATGGAAGTAATTTGTTTTAGAAATGGTGTCTCAGAAATATCAAAGTTAAGATTTGGTTGACATTAATATCGGATGGATATTGATTATATTTTCGAGATATATAGCTTATCTACAGGTATTACTACACAAGGGATCTTTTACTTGAAATTGGTTGATGAGAATTGATTTATCAGATGGAATTAGGAATTTGTGCAAGAATATCAGACGGAATTAAGATTCATTCACCTTGTTTTGCAGTGTGTTATGGAATCCTAGGATGTTTCCTGCAGTTCATTTTCATGCTCGTTAGTAGTAACATTTTTTATGGCTGAGAATCACAGTGAAAAGACTGAAATCCTGCAGCAATTTATACATCTTTATGCGGAGTTGAACTTTTTCCTTGTCGGTCTTTGTTGTTACTAACTTCCTATATTCAATTATCGTTGTCTATTCCTTATGTAATGTTGGTATTGGAGGAATAAACAATGAGATCCATTGTTAATGTCTTATTTATTCCGTGACTGTTTGTAATAAGTTATAACATGTTAATAATATAACATGACATTAGAGATAATTAATGCCAATCTTTGTCAGGTGCTTAGACCACCTTAGCCATCGCAGGGTACTATAAATGATGTAGTGTCTGATGAGATAATGGGTGTTGAAGGGCGGGTGTTGAAGGGCTGGATAATGTTTGTAGGTCCATGGGCACGAATGTAACAAGCACAAAGAAGTTAGAGTTTCTCTGACAACAGGGAGACAAGGTTGGCTCTTCTATGTTGGCTCTCTCAGCACACGACGACTCTCCCACGAGCTAGATTCTGACAGTTAGGTACTAGGAAATAGACGACCAACATCTGAGGAAACCAACTTGTGAGACAACTCTAAAATAATTCTGACAATAGAAGTAGTGGTCATAGAACATTACTAGTAGAGACAAGAAGAAGGGTAGTTAAGTAATAAAATGTTGCAGATGAAATTTTGGCAACAAAAATTCTACTAGCAGGCAGTAGTTCATAGATTCACGACATAAAATTCTGAACAGAACCATGGCAGTTTTAATCCTTCCAGCAGGAAATGAGTCAGAAATTTGGGAAATAAAAATCTAGACAAAGAATCTGATTGGGAGAGATCTGGACAAAAGGTAGCCGGATTTATTAGTAGGCTTACTAATGTTTTGGAATGTGACAGCATGAAGGAATTATAATTTTCTGGGTGGTAGAGAAGTTCAGTATGATCTGTTTAGAACAGGCAGGGAATTATCAAGCAAGGTTGTGACTAGGAAGGCACATGATGGGAAGACATGAATTGTGGCCAGAGAATGCACATGACATGACAAGAGTCAGGTCGTGACACTGTGGGATCATGGCCAGGGAAGATACATGATTGACAGACAGGAATTATGCCCAGTGCAGGCAAACGATAGTTGCATGGAGAACATCAGGGAAGAAAAAGTATCTTGGGCTGAGTTGGTGTTGTTGAGAAGAATATATGCTACTAAGATATTTACCAAGATGGAGGAGAGGTAAGTTTCTAGGTTTTGGTGCATATGTTGAAATTGTTTGAAATCCTAAGAATGTGTTGATTTTGGACACAAGGATTGTTGAACATTTATTGTGGTATTGTGCCTGATGATGGCTTTGTAAATGTGAGAGCATGACATTGCATGATCAATGTTAGGGTTGGCACCATATGGGTGCACAGGATTGTGGCCAGAGAAGGTCCGCAGATGGTTGTGACGCCGCATGATTGAGGCTATGATAGGTACACCGATGGGCATGTGATTGGTAGCTAGAGTAGCTGCATAGAAGTCGTATAGAATTTTGGAGCAGAAAATATATAGTTACTGAGAAGATTTACCAGGCGAGAGAAGGAAAGGTATGATTTAAAAAATTTGGCGCCCATGAATTTTTGAAAACCTCAAGAATGTGTTGATTTTGGTCACAAGGGTTGGTCATCATTTATTGTGGTATTGGGCCTAATGACATTTCAAGGTTTTTGGTGTTGAGAGTGGCAATCTCAACTCTAGGTAGTAAATACGTTTCCTTGTTTGATCCAATGATGCACTTATCGTTATCGGGAATTTATTGTTGGGGGTCCAAAATTGAAATTATCGGCAATATTAAGGAAAATATCGGAAATTATCGGGAAACTTTAAAAAACACAAAAATAAACATTTTTTTTCACTTTTTTAAACTTCTAAAGCAACATAAACATCAAACAAACACATTGTCTCATAAATATGAAAATAAAACTGCAATATAAGATGTATAAGATGTCAAGTGGTCCATCAAACATCGATATTGAAATATGATATCTATCCCGAGTCATAATTCCTGATAGGATAATACAAAATAACATCAAAACAAAACTAAATGTATCTCGTGAGATGATCATCATGAGGCATTTAGATACTGTGACTCGGATTGACTTAGACTGATTTGATTTCAATGGCTCGGTTTACTAAAAAATACATGAAATATTTAAATTTTAATGAAATAAATATATTTTAAAGATTTCAAACCATGATTCCAAAAAATTATTGAAATTTTCAAAGAAAACATTATGAATGAATGAGCAAGAACATTTGAATGACAAGCAATGTTCCACCATTGATTATATTAGGATCCTCATCATTAGTATCACCCTTTGCCTCTACCTCAATCCTATAGGGACATTAGTCAACACCACCCTATTTTGATGAAACTACCTAATCCAAGCCTTATAATATGGTAGAAAAAGTTAAACATGATTAATCAATGATTTTGGTTTGAGTGAAGGGTACATTTTTGCTAAGGCCATGACAAAAGAGTTCAACAATCTATTAGATTTTATTCACTTTTACAGAGCAATTAGGTTTACCAATATATTTATTTCTTCTTTCATATTAGCATTTATATCATGCATTGAAAATAAGAGCAGCAATAACAAGCAAAAGAAGACCCAAGAATTTATCCTGGGAAAACCCCAAATGGGGGAAATTCCCAACCAACCTTTCTTAGAGAGATTCTGTCCAAACAGGTTCAACCATCAACCAACAGATAAACCCTAACACAATGGCTAGCTAAAGATACAACCAAAAATACAACCCCAACAACAACACCATACAAGAGTAGTGCACCTCTACTAAGGGTAGCACACAAGAGCGAGTTACCACAAAGACTGAACAATAAGAAACTTCTGCTATTGCAGTTGCCGCGTCACCTTCCTCAAACTTGCGCCTTCCTTTTCTGTGGATGAGAGAGTGTGTGTGAGTCTCAAATTATCCAAGGCGCCTTGTATTTATAGACTTCTTGTCCTCCTTACTGGGCCGACTTCTCCTTCGGGATGGTGTCACTCATTATTCTTTATTCTTTTGGGCCAACTTCTCTTCTGGGGTATTTCCACATTTGTTCAATGGTTCTCTTGCTTCCATAATCTTGTTCTCATCTAAGAAAGGTCGTCTAGGAGGGAAAGTACCTCCCGCAACTACCAAACATCAACACTCCCTCTTAGCTAGGGAGGTATCTTTCACGATGTCTTCTTGTAGTAGTCCACTGACTACTCTGCAATCAACTAGTAGCACACAACTACTACCATGCCGTCGGTAGCTCGGTAGCTCGAATCATCCATCACAGTCTCCAAGACTATGTTGCAATCATCCAGTAGCACACAACTACCCATACAGTTCAGTAGTACACAACCACTGCAATAGTCCTCCTGACTATGTTGTGATGTCCCTTCTTCTTTTCTTGCAGTCTTATTCACACCCATCCACCTGGCATGGTATGGGCAAGACTGCCTCCATAGCCCCAATCACACCTAGCCACCTTGCATGGATTAGGCAAGGCTATCCCATGGTCCAAGACCATGCTCCAAGTCTTATTTGCACCTAGCCACCTCGCATGGTGTAGGAAAGACTTGCCACAAGTCTTATTCACACCTAGCCACCTCACATGGCATATTCAAGACTTGTATCGGGCTGTGATGTTACTCCTCTCCCAGTAGTCTTATTCACACCTACCCACCTCACATTGTGTAGGCAAGACTACAACCATAGCCTCATTCACACCTAGTCACCTCACATGGCGTAGGCAAGGCTATGCTGCAAGTCTTATTCACACCTAGCCATTGTTGAAGTTTTACTTATACAACTAGCAGTTACGATTCTTCTTTATTATTATAATGATTTAGCACATTAGCTGCATAAAAAAGATCAATGAAAGAGAGGCAATCATAGAAAGAATAGAGACACAAATTAACCTGAGAAACCCTCATGGGGGAGAAAACCTAGCAAAAACTTCCTCATTATAGATAGACCAAAGACTAAGCATAAGATCCTCCTCTACTTCTTTACTAGGAAGAGTAGCGCACCACTTGACCAAGAAATACCAAGAGAGAGACCAAAAACCCTCCTTGACGTCACCCCCAGTTGTAGCAGCTACTCCTCCAAGACTTGTGCACTTCTTCATAGCTACAGAGCTAGTGTGATGAGTGTGTCCAAACGAGGCACTGGCCTCTCTTATAAATAGTGGTCTGGCTGATTTGTCACTTTACCCTCTTAATTTACAATTAATTGTCAAGGCACAATAGGGCCTAATTAAATATAATATAATATTCAACTCTCTCTCAGGTAGAATATTCTTCGAAGTTACAATATTTCAACACTCCCCCTTAACAAGAAGGGTATTCTACTGACAACATTAATAACAACTGCCTGGACTCAATACATCATCAAGAGGAGGGGACATCGTCATCAACATCGGGAACACTGCCGGTCATATCTATAGGTCATCGAAAGTTTTTCTCATCATCAACACTAGTAGAAATTGAACATCATCATCATCTACAATGCGGAGCTAGAGTAGCATCATCATCATAAACAACATGAAGCTGGATCATCAACATCAATAACACGAAGCTGGAATAACATCATCATCATCAACAACATGAAGTTGGAACATTGACATCATCAAGAGCATGAAGTTGGAACATTGACATCATCAAGAGCATGAAGTTGGAATAACATCATCATCAACAACAACATGAAGCTAGAACATCAACATCAATATGTGGCAACAAAATGAGGCAGGTGCATCAACATCTGTGGTACTCTGATAGACTGTCTTTATTGGACCTTCGGGATCTGCCCAAGAATCATAAGATTCCTTAGGATATAAAATCCTAACAAGCTACCACGTGGTACTCTGATAGACCGTCCTTACCGGACCTTTGGGATCTGCCCAGGAATCATAAGATTCCCTAGGATATAAAATCCTAACTGAGCTACCACTACTGACCATAGCTAGCATATACATGCACATGTACTCTGACAAATCGTCCTTACCGGACCTTCGAGATCTGCCCAGGGATGATCAGTCCCCTAGGATATAAAATCCTAATTGAGCTACTCGTTGTTGGTCAGGATACTATAGTATCATCAACATCACTCCCCCTTTCGAGGGAGGTCCTTTCAGACTACATCGAACTTATCTCGGAAGTACTCAAACTTCACACGAGATAGAGGCTTAGTCAACACATCTGCAACCTGCTCATCTGTGCCAACATATTGGAGCTTTACAACTCCCTTCTGCACCATGTCACGAATGTAGTGATACTAGATCTCTATGTGCTTCGTCTTATCATGGAACACTGGGTTCTCTGTCATCTTTATGCAACCTTGGTTATCACATAGAATCATGGTAGCTTCCATCTCCAGATCGAACAGACCTGTCAACAACTTTTGAAGCCATATGGTTTCACAATTGGCGGAACATGCTGCAATGTACTTCGCTTCTGCCGTGCTGAGAGCAATACTAGACTGCTTCCTGCTTTGCCATGAAGTCATGGCTGACCCCAAACTGAAACAACATCCTGAAGTGTTTTTTCTGTCTGAAGCCCTTCCAACGCAATCTGAATCAGTATAGCCATACAATTTGAAGTCACAATCTTTAGTAAAACAGAGGCCATAGTCTAACGTACCCTTAAGGTATCTCATCACATGCTTTGCAGCTACAAAGTGAACACGTCTGGGCTCCACCAGATACTGACTCAAGGTGTTCACAACAAAGCATGTATTTGGCCTGATATTCGTCAGATATATAGTAGCAATACAACTGGCTCATCATTCATAACCTTGAAGTAAAGATTAGAATCAACTTTACTCTTGGTAAAGCCCAAGCTCGTCAGAAAACTATCAATCCCGCCATACCAAGCTCTTGGAGCTTGCTTTAGCTTGCAGACATGAGTCTTCCTGTCCTGTACTTCGAAACCAAATTTTCAAATCACATTGTACCAACTTGGTACACTTGCTCAACTGCAACTCACTATGCATAATCTTGTGTTGGTTCTATGTGCTTTCTGCAAAGCACTATTTGTCTCACTGCCTGAGAGTATGTCCTCTACTTTTTCTGCAACTGTTCCTTCTGGTACTAGGTCTCTGCACTTGCAGTTACTATTTTTGAAGTTGAGATTGACTGCTCTATTCTCATAGTAGCTGTTGAACTTTGAGTGTTGCTCCTCTATTCTATCAGGGCAACAACTTCATCTGAAATTGAGAGTGGTTGATACTAAAGGTAGCTTTTATTCTTTCATGGAGGTAACTCAATCTCAAATACAGGGACTGCTCCCTCTGAATATCATACTGTATTGGAATCATGGTTGTTCTGACTGTCTTCACGAACACTGGAACTATTTCTTCGATTACTGGAGTAAGTGTCTCGTCATGGTCTTCTCCCTCTTGTTGGGAGAATCCTCTGGACACAAATCAGGCTTTATACATCTTTATACTGTTATCTGCAACATGCTTGATCTGTTAGATCAATCTTGGAAGTCACCATTGACTTCCCTTCTGGTCTCAAGGCAAAAATCGTATCCCAATCCTTCTGATTGGATTCCTCCTCTTTCACTGAAACAAGGGAATCTTCTGAGGAGATTTCATGTCTCCTAGATGTCTCTGAAGCTACGATCTAGTCTCATGGCATCTGTCTGCCAATCCTGGAAGATGTCTCTTTTTCCCATCTGATCCTTTTTGAGATCATGCTTATTCTGAGTCTTGATTTATTTTGAGTCTACAAAAAACTTCATAGTCTCTGTAGTATATACTTAGTGTTTGAATACTAACTCTTTAATATGAAAGTTGAGTCAAACTTCAAACAAATTCTGGTCTCAAGGCAAAAACCGTATCCAAATCCTTTTGGCTGGCTTCCTCCTCTGTGATTGAAACAAGGGAATGTTCTCAGGAGATTTCATGTCTCCTAGATGTCTCTGAAGCTACGATCTAGTCTTTTCAACTCATGGCATCTGTCTGCAAGTCCTGGAAGATGTCTCTTTTTCCCATCTAATCCTTTCTGAGATCAGGCTTACTCTGAATCTTGATTTCTTCTGAGTCTACAAAAAACTTCATAGTCTTTGCAGGATATACTTGGTGTTTGAATACCAACTCTTTAATATGAAAAGTTGAGTCAAACTTCAAACGAATTCTGCTTCTTGTCAAGGTGGCTTTATTATCCATTGACCAAGTCTACTGTGAGCTCTATTCTAATGTTCGGTCATCTTTGGAGCCTTCTCCTCCTTACAATCAATCTCCATATGAGATACTCTGTCTCAAAAGTAGCTTCTTCTTCATCTTGTTTGGTACATGGATGTATACGGTGATGTATACAACTTGGATAGTTTGCTCCATGTCTCATCTAATATGTTGCCTCCTACAACTGTTACTATAGCTTCCTCAGGGTTATCACCTGCAACTTGCCCGAAACAAGAACAACAAGGGATGAACAACAGACAAGAATAATACTCTTTATAATAATAATAAAACAATAGCGAGAACAATCGTCATAGTAACTCCTTTAGAGCTATCACTTGTGACCTTTCTAAAACAAGGTTCAAAAGTAAGAAATACAATAATAAGTAATGAGAGCAACACTCTTCTAGTCTTGTGATCAATCATTCCTCCATGGTAATATCTCAGGAGGAATATCTAATTGTGCCTCGTATATATCTCAATACATGCTTTATTGCTATCCAGTGAGTCTGTCTCAGCTGATTCATGGATTGACTAAGCACATTCCCTGCATAACATATATCAGGTCTGGTGTTAATCAGATACATCAATGATCCAATCAGTTGTCGGTATACATGTGGATCAATCTCGTCTGAATCATCATCATTTATTTTTCGTCAAATCCATCACCATCGGTGTAGGCATGGATTTTCATCTGTCATACTGAACTTCTTTAATATTCCCACTGTATATTTTCCTTGACTCAAGAAAATCTCATCAGTCCTCCGTCATACTTCTTGTCCCAAGAAGTAGTGCATCATACCCAGATCCTTCATCTCGAAATCAAGAGTCAAAGCTTGCTTGTATCCAACAACAAGGCTTCCTAAATAAGTCACCAAAATTAGGCTCTCGTCATCGACAATGTACTAATATAGGTTTCGATCAACAACACTCTTGTTGAAGCCCAAACTCATCAAGAATCCATCCATCTTCTCGTACCAAGCACGAGGTGTTTGATTTACTCCATACATGGCTTTCTTCAACCATTGAGAAAGAATGTCTTTACATCCATCCAATGTAGTTTTCAACTCATGGATGATAGTACAGATGGAAGTGCATCGGGCTATTGGATCAATATGTCCCATGATCTCATCATAGTTCACTCCCTCTGCTTGTGAGAATCCTCTAAGTACAAGTCTCGTTTTGTATTTCTCGACACTTCCATCAGCTGCATGTCTTTTTGCCTCTTGCAGAGTTTGTCAAACCCAGACATGCCTTTTATGGCCTACTGCAATGTCCCTGAGAATATCAATTGGAACAACTGGAGCAAGAAAACAAGACAAAAATATCTCCTAGAGGAGATTCATGAGTACATCTCTAGAATCAAAACATTTTAAGGATTGTTGTCACAGCTACAACACCTACTTGTAATAGAAATGTAGGTTATAGGCATGATAATTTAAAACAATCAAACCTGGAGTCTTCTCTTCCAGTGTGTTGTTCCTCTGAATGCACTGAGATCCCTCTAGATCCATGATTGTAGCAAGGCTTCCTTCCTTTTGCAAGTACCCTCATGACAATGATGCAAATAATATGTACAAGTGCATACCTGAGAGTGTACACCAATGAAGATTCTGCTTGCTTGTCAATGTCACGATGAGCAATGAAATTCCTTGCTTGTTTACCATAGACTAGGAGGCTAATTATGTTGCTGTAGTTTCCTGTGGCCACCTCCACATTCTTCCATCCAAGACCTCCAATAGAGTAGCAAGAATAAATGTGTGGATGTTCCATTTTTTTTTTTTGGCTAGAATACTTCTAGTAGCAAGATCTCAGAATACACCTTTGAACAGATCATGCTTAGATGGATTTTGCAAGGTAAACCCTTGCCTTGTGTTACGAACATAAAAATGATAATAATAATAAATTGTAATCATATTTAATATCATTTAATTAAATCAAGAGGCACGTACCTCCTCACCCCGTGACCAGTCAATGCTATATAGCAACCGTCACGAGGGTAGTGTAATCATCAATTTTTATCATATTCAATCATATATTAATATTCAGAAATATTCATTTCTCAGTAAATAATAACTTTCATGTTACAGTGGTATCAGAGGGGGTCGGGTAGTGAGTCGGAAGGGCACCCTTGATCAACACTTTTCATGTGCTTCCTTACATCAGAACTATCCTTCCATCTGGTCACAACACCTTTCTCGTTTTCACTGAGATAAGGTCTTTAATGAGCCCTCTGAGATCTGTACAGGTCTAAACTTCACTTAAATATCTTCAAAACTTGTGCTGGAAGCTGGCCTTAATTTCTTCTGAGACTTGCACAGATTTAGGACCTTCACAAAACTGTCCCAAACTGCCCCTGGAACACTTGTTGCAATTTTTCTGAACTTGTTCTAACAGACCTGCACATAAATATCTTGGGATCCAAACCTGGGACTCACATTAAGGGCTGCTTCGAACTTGGGCACAGCAGGCACACAGAACTGCTGGGAACTTGATTACTACAGGTCTGAAAATCAGCCTCAGATTCGGCCCAAATGCTTCGGAAAGACAGCCTCAGAGTTGTCTCAGAAATTTGTCTAAAAGGGGATCTGGAACAGACCTCAACAATTCATAAAAGAACCGATCAGAAACTTACCTTGTGCATGAAGTCTGCCAACAACCATTTGCACAAAACAATTACAGCCTCTTAGCTCAGAGATTGACTTTAAAACTGATCTGAAAAATGTTTTGAGTCTGCGGTTATGGCTGCCTCAAGAACTCCTGGAATGCCGGCTACCTCAGACTGTCCAGACTTTATAATACAGTCTGTAGCTAGCATGCCGAGCCTCTCCTAGGCTGCGGCTTCCCTTTTCTAGCAGGCCGAGTCACCAAGGAGCAGGTGGCTGCCTTCCCATGCAGTCCAAGATGCTTAGACAGGGTTCGGTCAGGGTCTTAGGCCTGCGGCCAGTTTTAAGGAGAGTTGCCACAGAAATTTGCTACGTCCGGCCCCTTCAATTTTTACCATTCAATTTTTACCACAGAGTTAAGGCGAGGTCCGCCTTCTCCTTCATACCAATGGGATCTTTCTTCTGGGCTGCGACAGCCTTAGAGGCCTATGACCAGCCTCTTCTTTACCACAAACAATTAAGGGAGGTCTGGACTCAACTTTTACCACTCAAGGAGAGGTCCGGCCCTCTTTTCTTTGTGCCAGCAGCAAGGTCTGCTTCCATGGCTGCCTTCCTTTTTGACTGTGCACATGATCATCTTCAAGCCTGCTCTGATTCCATGTTGAATTTTCAATGAGCTATGGCTCATGCATTTACTTTAAATTTTCTGTTTAGTTTTTACTTGAACCATAACTACTGCAGCAAACCAAGATCACAAGAAGAATAACCATGCACAAGAACACAAGAAGTATCTTGGGAAAATAACCATGCACAAGAACACAAGAAGTATCTTGGGAAACCCTGCTCAACAAGGAAGAAAACCCAGCCGATCCTTTGTTATATTCTTCTCAAGCTTAAAGACTTCCCACACCATCACTAAACCTAAGAGGGTGCTGTAATTCTGGCAATTTTAGGACACAACTTCTGAAATCATGAGATGACACAATGTTAAGTGTGTTTCCTTAATGGGGATTCCACTTTTATTTATATAAGACTTATCACATCAAATGATGTGTCTATTACACAATAGGGTCGACCTTCAATAACTCAAAATATAATTAATTATCTTTTTACATCAATTATCTTTTACTTTATGGTGGGGCCGACCTGTACCCTTTACATCACAAATAGGGTTACAGGTAAGTCTGACTCTTGGACAATATAGCAAGGGATCTCATACACCCACTAGTGCTTAGCCACTAGGGGCACATCCATCTATGCTCATCCACATGGATGTCCACATCTCTATCTCACTGTGTCTCACAGGAGAACTACGCTCACTAGTGCTTAGCCTTTAGGATCATGTTCACCTGTGCGCAGCCACAGGCACGTCCAACTCAACGGATCTCTTTCTCATTGCGTTACACAGGAGAGTCATCTGGAGTATCACATCATCTCAACTCTCTGCACAGAGGAGGCCAATACATCCTTACCACTAGGATCACGTTCACCTGTGCTCAGCCATAGGCACGTCCAACTCAACAGATCTCTTTCTCACTGCGTTACACAGGAGAGTCATCTGGAGTATCACATCATCTCAACTCTTTGCACAGGGGAGAAGAGTAAACCCATCACATGGGCTTCTTCCCTTCTCAGGGGCACACAACATTCCATCTCTGTCTCAGAGAGGAACCACGTACCTAGCTCATGGGCACACCCAACTCATGGGCTTCCTCGCCCCACATAGGGGCACACAACATTCCTTCTCCCTCTCAGAGAGGAACCACACACCCAACTCATGGGCTTTCTCTCAGGTTGACTCACTCAGTCTGTGTCCTGGAGGATGTCTCACGCAACTGTAATCATCAACAAAGATTTCCATATATAGAGAACATATGGTGACCATCCATGAAAGGACGCGTCCCTTGGATAATAACTACTTATTTATTATATATATTTATATGTTGTATTATAAATATCATGTCATATATTATTTGATATATATATATATATATCTGGAGAATGTCTTCCCTATGTTGGCCAAACATCAACATGAAACTCAACCTATACGACCCATTCATCTTGTTGATGTACGACCCTCTAACTCAACCTCTTCCTTGTTGCTGGTACGACCTAGTGTATAGCCTCTTGCTGCTGCCCAACTTAGCCAATTCGCCCTCTTGCTAAGTCGACCTCTTCCTAAGCCAAATCACTCTCTTCAACTCTCAACTCAATGTGTTTTCTCTCACCCACCTCATCTCCTTTTTTATCTTTTTCCTTTACTCTATTTCCCCTTTCATGAACTTTCTAGAAGATTCAAGAAAATTCACTTAAGTGAAATATTTATTTCCTAAGTGAGAAACTTAGGAAATCTGAGTAATAAATCCAATAATAATTTTTTGAGTAATTATTATGCTTTTCCTCCGTCAAACTTAGGGTAAAATAAAATCTGTTGATATGGGTCACAATTAATAATTGTCTTCAGCATGCCTGGACACTTAGGCCTATGCTGAGACACCTTCCAAGCTACAAATTTAACAATACTTAATAATAGAATGTAGCTATCAACAAACCGACGTTTGAAGAAAATAAAACACCAAAAGTAAACCTGAGCATGCTACAGGTACAATAAAGGGAAGTCGTGCAACGAAGACACCTAATCGACATCCTAATTATGAAAGCATATACTTTAACCAGTCAAAATATCAACACTGTTCAGAGCAGACACAATTGACATACCAGAATGCTTCAATGCAGCCAGTCCAATGTAGCCCATATGCAGCCTAGAATTTACGGCTTGGCCAGAACACAATGCACATGTAGAATTCAAAGAAAACTACTCAGAATCTCAAACTCTCGAGCAATTCAATAGCCCAGGAACACAATCCGATTATTTTCCTTGAAATGGTGATTGAGGGATATTTACAAGTTTCCAAAATAATTTTTTTTTTTTAAGTTTTTAATTTTTTTTTGGAGCGTTTTTCAAATTCACTGGTTGGCCAAAGTTCAAACCATATCTGATTGTATTTCACCATACCAATACATATATGGTACGAATATGATGCGACCAATGGTTCATTAACTGTACCATATCTGTACTATGCCAAATATTTGTCACATTTCAATCTTCATGTAAATTTCCATACCCTCCATGTCAATACGGCCGAATCTTGATACTACCCTCCAAGCCAATACAACGGAATCATGATACTACCCTCCATGCTCTTTAAATAAAGATCATGGACCAATTAGGTGTTAAGCCACAGATCAATATAACCGTTAGTATCGAGGAGAATAATGCATACTGATGCATATTAAGGAAACACACTTTACCTAAAGACATAAGTTGATTTTAACTAACTCCTAAGTGTCTAAATATCCTAACATTCCCCCTTAATAATAATTTGGTATAGGATTGAAAGATTTACAAAGGTGACACAATAGGAGAAAGGAGGTGGCATTAGAGCTTATTATCTTCTCTTAATGACAACTTTCTGAACTCCTAACATAGCTCAAAGTTTGAAAAACTGCACTTGTGTAAGAGACTTTGTGAAAATGTTTTCAACTTGATCCCTATAGAGCAAAAGAGCACTTCGAGAATCTTGAATAAGCTTTCTGATGAAGTGATGTGTAGCTCAATGTGTTTGTTGCAATGATGTTGAACTAGATCATTGGCGAGCTTGAAGGCACTCTGATTGTCACACTAGAGTGTGGTTGGATGTTGTTGCTGGAATCCAAACTCTAGGAGTATCTGGATTCTGTCTAAGCCACAAGCCTTGTTGATTTGCATTAAATGTTTCTTGATACTCTACTTTTGCTGAAGAAAGAGCAAGAGCTTGTTGCTTCTTACAAGTCCAAGTGATTGGTCTCAAACCAAGTTTAACATAACCTATAGTAAAATTTTGAACAGTAGGGTCACTAGCCCAATCAGAATTAGTGAAACCAACCAACAAAGGAGCCCCCCTAAACTATGATAAAACCCAATTTGAACTTTAGCTCAGATATACCAAAGTATCATTTTTGTTGCTTTCCAATGGTTCTCATGGGGTGTTTGCATATACCAAGCAACAGGACCAATAATGAAGGAAATATTAGGCTGGTTACGAGTCAAATATAAAAGGCTACCAACTAATTGACAATTCAAAGTGGCATCTACTTAAGGTGTAGTACAAGTGGAAGCAAGTTTGAGTCTAAACTGGAAGGGAGAAGGGGTTGGTTTATAATCTTCCATGTGAAAGCGGTGGAGAAGGTCATATGCATACTTAGACTGGGAAAGGGAAATTCTTTCCTTGGTTTGCAATACTTGGATGCCAAGGAAACAATGCAAATAACTAAAGTCTGTCATTTCAAATTTCTTATTAAGGCTGTATTTCACATGGTTTAAAAGTTTGGGGTCACTACTAGTGAGAATAAGGTCATCAACCTAAAGAACAAGTTTTATGAGATGGTTACGTACTTTCTTAGTATAGATATTGGGGTTAGAATGTCATTTAGAAAATCCAATGTCAAGAAGAAAGCTATCCATTTTAGCATACAAAGCCTGAGGAGCTTGCTTGAGACCATAGAGAGATTTCTTAAGGCAACAAACAATGCTAGAGTTATTTTGAACTTAGGGAGTCATTCTAAACATAGCTAGGAGGTTGTTCCATGTCAATTTCTTGCAAATTCCCATGCAAGAAGGTGGATTTAACATCCATTCCATGGACCTCCCATTTAAGTGATGTGACAAGGGCTAGAACAAGGCAAATGGAATTCATTTTGGCTATGGGGGAAAAGGTTTCATTATAGTCGATCCCTTCAACTTGAGAAAATTATTTGGCAACTAATTGGGCCTTATGTTTTTCAATTCTTCCATCTGATGCATACTTAGTTCTATACACCCATTTACATCTTACAAGTTTTTTTTTTCTTTCGAAAGAGCTACAAGATCCCAAGTATTGTTTTCCATTAAGGAATGATATTCTTCATTCATTGCTATGTTTCAATTTGGATGGCCAAAAGCTTTTGCAAATGTTTATGGATCGCTAGTCTCTGAAACTTGAGTCAAAAGAGAGGAGGCTGGTTGGAACTATGAATGTGTATGATGATGATTTGTAGGATCACTGGCAAGATCACTAGCTACTACTTGTGTTGTATGAACCCATCTGGAAAGTGGTGGTGTTGGTGTAGGTTCATGTTCAATGGACCCAACGGGAGGAAGGTGAGCATATGGAGGTGGATTTTCATCCTCAATGTCATCATCTGAAGAAGAAACCAAAGTAGGATCATTAACAAAAAATTTGGGCATAGAAGATGGAACAAATGCCAAAGATGGCTCGTAGACTAAAGATGGCACAAATGCCAAATTAGGCTCACATGCCGATAGACTTTCATCAAACTTAACATCTCTTCGAATAATAATTTCATTGGAATTAGGTTGAAGAAGTCTACAACCTTTTACATCTTAGGAATATCCATAAAAAATGCACTTCTCACTTTTAGGTTGTAATGCTTTCCTTTCCTCATAAGGGATTGTGAGACCATGCTTCACTACCAAACACACAGAAGTGGCTTACGTTCGGTTTAATTTTACTCTATGCTGCTTATATTTTTTAAAGCCTTTATGGTAGTGCGATTGACTATGTAATTGGCATCATTTTGATTCTGTGTATATGGAATAGTATGTTGCATCTGAATGCCCTGTGCAATGGAGTAAGTTGTAAATTTGTGGTTAACATATTCGTCTCTATTATTTGTTCTTAATTTCCGCAGTTGATATCCAAATTGTTTTTTTACAAGGGCCTTGTAGGCCAAAAACATGTCAAGAACTTCACTCTTAAGTTTTAGGAAATTAACCCAAGTGCGTCTGGAGAAGTCATTAATTTAAGTTAGGAAGTACTTGAACCTAGAGAAAGAAGGAGAAGGAAGTAGACCACACAAACCACTATGAACAAGTTGCAAGGGAGCCAAGGCGTGCCCAGGGGTACGCTTGTCACAATCAATGTTATCAAAATCAGATTGGTCATCGAATCAGTCGACCCCAAAAACTAGAACTGGACAAAAGCAGAAACAAAATTGAACCATAAAACTGGTTAACCAAAAAATACATAAAATATTCAAATTAAAAAAAAATATTTATTCTGTTGANTTGAACTTATGCTTAGACCGAGGGAGGGGGGGGGGTGAATCAGTATAAAATACTTTTTACTTTAAATGAGCATTCATCAATCATTCATTAATTTTAAAACAGTAAATGCATGTAAACTCAAATCACAATACACAAAGTTTAATTTGGAAACCCTTGTGGGAGAAAACCACAAAAACTTATCTTTATAAATGTCTATAGGAATCAACCTAGCGTTTCAAAACTTGTAGGCACCAATCTCTTCAGTGGAGCACCAACTTAGCAAGATATTGTGTAGGCACCAACCTACTGGAGACACCAATCTCCTTAGTTGAACACCAACTCAGTAAGACCTATATAGGTACCAATCTAAGATCTTCATACACAGAGTACTTTTAACTTCACTTACATGTTTCTTGCATTTTAGAACATTATCATATCATTAACTTTCATGCTACAACGCCTCTCCTTGCTTCATACCCCAGACATAGCTTCAAACCATAGTCAGATTTAGCCTTCATGCCCTAGCGAACCTTATAGCATCAGTCCCAGAATATATTCTAGACTACAGTATCACAACCTTAAAACAACGCACATTGCAACATCATAGACCTTAGTCCTTCATAGTGCACCCTTAAAACTCCAACAAAACTTCTCTTACGCACCTTTAGACCCCAAGAATACTCCCCAACTCCTCTTGCGCACCTCAGATCTCTTTTGCGCACTTGTACATACTCTTCTTGCTTGGATACTCTTCAAGTGCGCTCATCTATCCTATATTTATAGTGTTTTTGCATTCACTTATGGGGCCGACTTGTAAAATTGGTTGGGTCAACCTGTACTTTGGTTGGGTTGACCTGACATAATCTTTCATATCTCCTCATTCCTATGGAATTAGAGGGAGTGCCATATACTGTTGGAAAGGTCTCAAAATAAGTTTTTCAACCATATATGCTATGCTCCCATTTGAGCTTGGTCTTCAAAGTAAAAGGGCCTTCAAAGATAGGGTATCCAAACTGAGTATCAAAAATCCAAAAACAATATTTCCAACAATCTCCATCTTTCAATCTTTATCTTGGACATCTGTAGTCTCTCCCCTAGTCTCTGACATCAATGATAACAATATTTCCAACATATTCATGTGAATCCAAACCATTATACACAAATATGCAAAGTTTCTCATGTATATAGCGAGTAAGGGTGTATATCAATGTTTGAAAACTTGGACTTGACCTCAAAATCAATTGAGGGTCAAATGAGACTTGGACTTAGACTTGGCCATGACTTAGACCATTTTGAATTTAATGACTTGGTTTACTAAAAAATGCATAAAATATTTAAATTTTAATGAAAAAAATGTATTTTAAAGATTCCAAACCATTAGAGACAAAATATGCAATCGGTGCTCGTGTATACATAAGGGGAATATGTCAAAACGATAGCGAGTGCAATACATATTAGAAACAAAACACATAATCAATGAGGCTCTAAATGGCCTCTAGAGTCCAAAAAACATGCTACAAGCTACTAGCTTACTACAATCATTGATCCACATGATCAATCATCAAACTCATCGCCACTGCTAGACCTGGGATCCTCAACATGAGCTACAAGATCATCCTCTGGGCCTTTGGCTCATAGTCTTTGGACTCGTTGGACTCCTCATGGACATTTGCAACTATAGTAGTAGTATTAGTAGATGCACAAGTTGCACGGCTAGTGTTTGCATGTGCTATGCCTAGTGTGATGCCTACTTCTATTAGTGGATCCGAATTGAAATCAATCCACCCCAAGTTATCAATGTCATAATCAGGATCTAACTCTATTGGGTGAGACTCCTCTACCCATTATGAGGTTGGATCAATATTATTCAACACAATGGGATCTATATTAGTTCTTTTGTAAAACAAATAGTTACGCCTTAATCGAAGGTTATAATGCACGAAGACGAGATTATTTAATCGTTTTTGTTCCAAACGATTTCTCCTCTCATTGTGAATTCATTCAAAGACAGACCAATTGTGCTCACACCCAAAAGCACTATAAGTTTGACTTAGGAGTCGAATTGCAAACTTTTGCAATGGAAGACATTGACTACCAAATGAATCCCACCAATATGTTGTAAAGACAAAGTTAGTTCAACAAATTAGGTTGTGACTTTAGCTAAAAAGTCAAGTATTAAAGTTTAAACAATTGAACTTAAAAAAACTTTGAAATTGCTTACCTGGTTGGACCACATCTCTTGCAATCTTTGCTAGGTTTTTGCAAAGGTACCCATGGCCCTAGTGAAAGAGCTGATCTATCTATGTATTTTCAGTTGCCGACTCTCATTAGGGACCATGCACTCTAAGCACTTGTGCAATCCATCAATGATGTACACAATTTGATCTTCTCCTAACTGAGCTCTGTAATGACACCTTGGGTTTAGGAAATACTCAGTTGCATGCATGTATAGGGCAGTGAAGTTGAATGTTCCATTTGTTATCAAGAATCTCCCAGACAGGTGCATATCTATCTGCTCTATCCTTGTATGTTGTCTTTATCTGCTCCTTTCCCTGATCCATAACCTCATAAATGTACTATTTTTCACAACCTCTCTACTATTTTCCAAAAAACTTTTTCAAAGACTTTCTTTTTGGTGGCTTTTCCATCTTTTTTGTGAATCCACTGAGATCCATTCCATTCATCACTTGAAAATATTCTTTCAAGTTTTATGCTTGGGAAAGGATAAATTGCAATGTGAGGAAGTGGATTGCAAATCTCATGATGACAAGCCTAACAAGGTCCTTGCCCTCGATGTTTTTCGTCATTAGGTTCAATGCCCATGAGTGGTTGTAGATATATTTTGTAATGCTCTTGGCTTGCTCTATAATGTTCTTGATCCAATCTTGTTTGCTTATGTACTCAAGCATGAAGTTTATGGAATGTGCAACACATGGGGTCCAAACTATGGTTTTGTATTTAATCTTTAACATCTTACTAGCAAGAACATAGTTAGAGGCATTACCTGTGATGATCTAAACAACATTTGCCTCCCCCATTGACATAATAATCTCATCCAAAAGCTGAAATAATAGGTTTGCATCTTTCATTGTATCAGATGCATCAACCGATTTCAAAAACATGGTTCCATGAGGGCAAGAGACAAAGAAATTTATGATTGTACGGTTCTTTCCATCAGTGCATCCATCTGACATGATAATACAACCCGTTTTGACCCATGACTCTTTAAAATCCTTCAAGTATCCATCTATCGACAAAACTTCTGCTTACAAAAGAGACCCCCTCAAGTCGTGCATACTAGGGCCTTTGAAGCCCTTTTCGGTAGAAATAATGGAATCCCACATAGATTGGTAATAAGGTGAGTGGGCAACATTAAAGCAGATATATGTATCATACCACTACCTAGCTATGTATTCAAAAGCAACATCTTTGTATTGCTTCTTCCAATGGTTGACTAAGGTTGACTGAGTTTGACTTGGTTGAGAGGCATTGGCAGAGATGGGGGAAGGTGTAAAATAACTTTGAATGTTTTTTTTTTTTCTAGACCAGCTTTCATGTGGAGGAGGAACATAACGAAAGGGGTCTCTAACATTATTAGAAGGGATAGAGAAAGAGCCTTCAAAATCAACACTAGGATTTGTTAGGGATCCATAATCCCTCATTGTGGCAAGTTGCCTCTTCCTCCCTATTTCAACATTTATCTCATTTTTCCTAGCCTTGTCTTCTTGAAATTTCTCAAACTGATCTTGCAATTCCATTCTAATATGTCCATTCTCCTTTGATGGTGACTTGCATGGGGAAACTTGGCCTCTTATACTAGCCAAGTGTTGGTTCAACCTATGAATTGCACCCCCCCCCTGCCTTATGTGTTTCTTGCAATATTTGCAATACATTTCTTCATCAACAAAATTAGCATGGATCCATGAAGGGTCTAGGGACCATGGTAAAATTAAATGGAAAGAAATATGCAAATTCAAATACGCAACATTGTAAACCCTATCTTAATATGCAAAGTTCAAACTTAAAACTTAGAAGAATGGTAGTACAAAGCTTAAAAGATAGATTTCATATCTGCAATTTCATGAGAGAAAAAGACAAGGGCATATTTAAATGTTAACATACCTTGGAATGAGATCAATGGGCACTGAGCACAAGAATCTGGTCCACAACTCCTTTAAGCTTAAAGATGGGTTGTAGCCTCCTCACTTAGATACCAAATCCACCACAAATAGCCCAAGAGGATTGTTGAACAAGCTCCAAGCTCACTATAAATCACAACTCTTCAATGCTACTCCAATATTCCAAATGCTCACAAAAGCTCAATGAGAGGTCTGGGGCAAATAAAGGTGGGAAGGGGTCTCTTTATTGTTTGTTTTTAGGGTTTAGGGTGTTAGAAACTAGGGTTTAGGTATAAATTTTTATTTCTCTTCAAAACTACACCGCAGTGGGGTTGAGGACCAACTCGACCTAGTAGGTATGGACTCGACCAAGTTGGACTAGTTCGATACCAAAAT